>JAOXYA010055567.1:0-12053 GCA_028565675.1 Sorex palustris | reverse complement strand
GGGTTCTGAGAACAGGTCACATAAGTAGAAATACGGGGGGGCTCTGAGGTGTGGTGACAGGGGAGGGACACAGAGCTTTGAAATATGGTCACAGAGGACAAACGGGATTAGTTACCTTAAATTTCTCACAAGTCTACCTAAAGTCTCTGTTTTTTTTTCTTTTGTTTGTTTTGTTTTTGGCCACACTGGCTAGTACTCAAGAATTATTCCTGGCTCTACAGGCGAACTATGTGGGATGCCAGGGATCAAACCCAGGTTGACCAAGTGCAAGGCAAGTGCCTTACCTACTGTACTATTGCTCCAGCCCGAAGCTTCTGTTTGGTTTAATTAAGAAAGTATTAGTTCTCAAGCCTGTAGATTATTTTGATTACTTTCTTAAGAGTTTTGAATATTTCAGTAGCATATTATCCAATTTACCTTAAAAGTAATTAATTTTTACCTTTGAAAATTATAGAAATAAACTGCTTTCTTCTATTTAATTTTCTATATGCTTTTGGATGGTGCTCTCAGAGTCATAATATTAGACTTAAAGGCAAGAACTATTATATAGCACTATTAGCTTGACACTACTTAACATAACATCAAAACTGTGTATAGTGTTACTATAATTTTTAATTCTATATACAGACATGGACTTTCAGTTTACCTTGTTTCTTACAGTTTTTCTACCCACACTGAAAGCTTCTGGAAGGAAGGGTTGGGTTTGGACATCTAAGGAGGCTGTACCCACTCCTGGAAATAGCATAAACTAATTTTAACTCACCAGTTCAACAGGATTCAACTCCAGACTTTCACTATAAACAACCCCTTGACATTGGGAGAGTTTGTCACCTCTCTCTAATCTTTTTTCTGTTGTTGTCCCAAAGCTTGTCTTAACTTGAGTTTTTTTTTCTTTCAACTATACTATTTATTTTTCTTTTGCGGGAAGGGCCACACCTGGGAATGTTGAGGGCCTACTCCTGGTTCTGCACTAAGGAATTATTCCTGGCAGTGGTCAAGGGATCATGTGGGATGCTCGAAATTAAACTTGGGTTGGCTGTGTACAAGGCAAGAGCTGTATCTGTTATACTGTCTCTCTGGCCCTGCAACTATGTTTTTCTAAATGGCCTCAGATACCTCTTATAGTTTAAATATTACTGGAAATGTCTGTAACAGGAACAAGAATTGTTTTAAATCTGAGAAAGTTCTCAGTGATATCAATAGACCAACAGTTATGCCTTGCCCATTCATCGCTTTGTGATCTTCTATGAAAGAAGATGCGTCTCCTAGTGATGAGTTAGGTAGGGTGATCGTTTGCCGACGCACTATTTATCTCTCTAATCTGGCTATTTCTTTCCATTTCTAGCATTACCAATAGCTAACATTTATTGAAAGCTTATAGTGGGCTGGGCACTCCATAGGTGTGATCTCATTTACTCTCCCCTAAAACCATTATTATTTCCATTTTACAGGTGGGGAATTTGAGGCTTAAGGGGGTGAAGCAAATTTTCCAAGGCCACACAGCTAATTAGTGTTAGATTCAGGTTGATCCTCTGGCTTAGAGGAAGTCTGAAAACTGTCTCCCCAGCATCTTGTTTCCTTCAAGTCAACAGGTACACCATGTTGTAGGACAAAAACAATTCTAGCGATCACAAAAGAAAACCTAACACTCCTTCCAGCCCTCTCCCCTTTCCCATGTTTTGGTAATGAGCAGTCTGATCCTGTCTCCCTCCTGCCACTTCTTGGTTTCACCCTGCCCTGTTCTCTGACTCCTGTGACCTTCTTCAGTGCTGGGGTTATGCCATTTCTCTTCAGTTCCTGGAGTCTTTGAGGAGGCGGCTCTTTCTGTCTGAAACACCACACCACTTTGCTTTCGTGGTGCTGCTCCTTTCCTGATTATGCTTTCTCCTCTCTTCCTCCTCAGCCTTCTCTGAGAGTGTTTCACTTGTCCTTCTGTGGGTATACAGTTACAGCTCCACAGACCCTACTGGTTCTGCAGTTCCAAGATCCATTTGTTCCTGACCTCAGGCTAGATTAGATGCCCCGGTATGTGAGCATATAATGGCCCATGCTTTTCTGAATAGCACTTATAGGGATTCGTGGTTCCATATATTCTATCTGTAAAGTGTTTTTTGCTGAGTTTCTGTCTAGTGTCTCCAGACTAGGAAGTTCTCTGAGGACTTCCTGTGTCTCCATTAGGCATTTTATCTCCTCAGGGTCAGAGATAATATCTGGCATGTGGTATTGTCATTCACTATGTGAAATAAATGCTAAGCTTTAGAAAGTGGGAAATGCTAATTGATGTCCTTTCTTATACTTAGAGAACCAAGCAGCATATGCAAACTGCATTGCTTCTGGGTCTCTCTTCTGTGTGTGTGTGTGTGTGTGTGTGTGTGTGTGTGTGTACAGGGGGGGGGCATGTGCACATCCTTGCGCATATATGTGCCATGCACATACATTCTTTCTCTCTAGCTCTCTCTCCCCCTCTCCATTACTGACAGCTGAACCAGGAAGGTGAAGAATATTTTTCATGGCGTTATTTTTATGATAATCTATTTCGATGGTTAATTTGGTTTAGGACACTGATTTATCACCAGTTTATAGATCTCTCCCTCTCTCTCTTTTTATTGGCCTATTTGAATTATAAGGATGGCATGTGTGAAATGGAACTTCTTGGCCTATTGTTCTGCTTCTCACGCAACCAGTGTAGTTCAGACAATAAAAAGATCTATAAAATTAATATATACACAGAGTGAGAAAGGAGAAAGAGGGACAGAGACAGAGAAAATGGGTAATGCTTTGGAATTGGATACCACATTTATCTCTCTCTGGTGAAGTTCAGCATCAAAATTTACATGCGGAGGAGGCATAAATGAGGTATGAAGGTGTTATCCTCTCATGTGTAAAGAGGTCTTGATTTCTAGCTTACCTGTGTTACACAGAAAGTGCATTTCCTCTTGTCCTTTTCCTTTTTTTAAATAACGTTTTTAAAGAGCTTATACAGGCTGGACTAACTTTAAAAATATGTTCTTGAAAGCATGACTTTAAAAGGAATAAACACCAGGTCACTTATTAAATATTATTTAATGTTCCAGCTACGTACCATTTATATCACCAGGAGGCATCTAAAATGGATATTTGCTTGTGAATTTGTTTCCACCACTATTTGGCACACAGCTGGCTTAGAGTAGGTATTCCATAAACATTTGTAGGAGAAAGGCACAGCTGAATGCTAAGAAAGTAATGCTAACTCACAGGCTTTGGAGCAACCTGACTTACTGAGGCATCAGAAGAAAGACTAACTTCTTTCCCATCATACCCTCGTCATGACAGTTCAACCACTTGTCATTTTCTGACTAACTCTTTTACTACAGCTCTTGGCTTCCCTCTCAATTTTGTTTCTTTTCATATATGAACTTTTAACTGGTTGATTCCTTTTTTAAAAAAATGAGGTGGGAAAGCTTCTAGAGGGATAATTAAAGCTAATAAAGTTCATCTGAGTAGAAAACAAGACACAAGCTTCCTATCTGCTGAGGAAATATTTTGAGTGACCAGGTGGTTTTCCCTAGATGTGATTTCACTTAAGGTTCTTTGACTGGCTCTTTATTGCTATGCCTGAAATGATGGTTATTATTGTTACTGATATTATTATGCTGAAGAAGCCAACTTGCAACACAGACAGCTGCATTGTTTACAAACATAAATAATGAGGTGATTTTTAATATCAACAGTTCAGCACCAGACTTTCTAAAGACTTTTTATGACCTGGGCCATGAAGCCATTTGTAACTTCATAACACTACTGTGATGCAGTGGCCTCCAAGAGTCATTTCCTTGGGATGGGCCCTGGTTTATTTAATGAATGACAAAAATAAACCTCTTCTTCTTTCTGGTGAGGAATGGTTTACGTCTAGCAAGTCTAGGTCCACCAAAAGATAAACATAGGAATACTTTTCTAAGAAATAAAGATGTATTTCTTAGCAGCTAACTTCTGTATTTACACAATCATTACCCACCTAAGGTGGTTGTCCTGGGGGACTGGGAAGGAATGGTACATTCTTTTCCTAAACATGGAAATGTTTTGTACGATAGAATGTTTCCTAAGAACTTACTAGTTATCAATACTTAGAAGAATGGCTTGTGCTTCAAATCAGCTTTTGGCATCCCTACAATTTGATTTTTATGCAAGAGCTCAGATCTTTGCTTCATTTAATCATAATTGGGTGAAGGCTTTGAACAAAAGATGCTCTCCTCTCTAAATCTGGCTGAGCATGGCCTTTAAAAATAGATTGTAAAGTAAGCCATTCTTCCTTGGTATGTTTTAGGTTGAGCTCATTCTTTTGTGTTTATTTTTCCCCTTTGCACAACTGATTGGGAACTTTGAAGTTCTATTGTGGTAATTAGAAGGGGGCAAAACTCCAATTTGAAAATTTATTTTTGTGAGAGCCTTACTATTATGTTAGAGCTTTATTATTATTATTCTTGTGAGAGACCAACTACTATCTTCCCAAGAAAATTAAATGAAGAATTCTTTCACCTGTATAACAAAATGGGAAATAGTCACCCTACTAGAATCTGCTGTTTTTAAGAGAAATACAGTGAAGGAAGAAAAAGAGGAGAGGAAAGAAAAAGAAGGGCTCAAAGAAATGGATATACAATTTGCATGCTGGAATCCTGGGTTTGATTCGTGGCATGAAAGGAAATGGTGTCCTTGCCCTGCAGGGTATAATTCCTCTCCACCTAATGAAAGAAAAAGATCAAGAAAATGGATGTCAGTTTCTAATCTGTTCTTTATATTTCAGAGTTTAGATGACTTAGGAATATGCTTATGCTTCCTGCCTTTTCTTTTTCTTCTTCACAAATTCCAAAGAAATTATTTCTGTCTTGACCAGAGATTTGCCTAGTTATGGCTGTTCAGTAAAATGCAGGAATAAAAAGAATTAAAGTAAAAAAAAAAAAGACTCCAAACAACCAATGTTAGCTCTCTTGTATTTTTCTTACAATTTTCAGACAAAAGCATCTGAAACATAGTTTTATCATTCAAAATCCAAAATCCAAGTATCCTTGTTTATTGCCTTAATCCATTGCTGGCTTGAGAGAGAATCTGTGAAAACTATGTGAATCTCAAGGTTTTATAACTTTAAGTGTTGAATTAGAGTATTTATTTAATGCAACTCCAAATTTACCGGGCATTTGGGGATGCAGAGTCCCTACCCCCCAGGGAGTTTAATAACATCTCAGAGGAGACAGGAACAAATAATTAAGATCTGTTTCTAGAAGCGGACTAATATTCTTCTAAAGATTGTTGTTTGTTTGATATACTTGGCTGCTGGATTTTTGTTTTACTGATTACAGTAATGAGTAGAGAGGAGAAATGGAAGGTGCCAGAAGGAGCTAGATGGATTTATAAAGTAAAGTAAAGGAAGCTACCAGGAGGATAGTAAAGAATTAATTTAGAAGGTAGGAGGAGGGAGCAAGGAATAGAGGTGAAGTCTGATAGAATAGTCAGAGGAAAAGTTTAGGGGCCAACTGCTATGTTGACTGTAATTTTTGGGAAAAAAGGGGGTCAATGAAAAAAATTTTATTTGAAAAAATTGAGAGATAACATACCCGAGGGAGATAAATATTAAGTATACAGCTCAATATATTTTTACATATGAATAAACTTTATAAATATCGTCTTCCCTGGGTACCTCCCCCACTCTCCCTGCATCAAGATGTAGGGCATTTCTCTACTTTTCTCTAGAAGGTTCCCTCCCCCCCGCCAGACAGTAGTCCAAAGGTTATCTTTATTCTTAGTTCTGTCCCCATAGAGTAGTTTCACTGCTTTATATATACTCTACTTCATAGAGCAGTCTGAAACTTCATATATGTAGAAAATATAGTATGTAATTTTTGTTTCTACTTTCTTTCACTCAACGTTATGTCTGTGTGTACTCATAGTTTAGATGGTTTCATTCTTGTTGGCTATTCCATTGCATGACTATAACAAAATTAATTTGCATATTCTATTCATAATGGACAGTATTTCTGTTGCTTCCAATCTGGGGACTGAATTGAGTCCTGCTACTATGAGTTATTAGTCACACTCTTTCTGGTGAGCATGTATCCAGGAGTGCAACTATTTAGCACAAGATACATGCATATGTTAGCTTTGGTTGATGCCACCAGTTACTTTTTCAAATAGATTACACCAATTGGTATCCCCCAGTTGCTTTGCATCTTTGGTAGTGTTTAATGAGAAGATGAAGAAAGTCTTGTAGGACTTTTCCTCCTTTGGTGACCTTTATGAAACTTCAGGAAGGAGCTGGCATCTGTATTCAGATTTGTGTTGGGTTTCTCACATTACTTGTCAGCAAGCCCAGCTTTCCCTGGGTTTGAATCCTGACTTTTGTATTAACTAAGTGTGTATACTTAGGCATGGGGTATGTGTGTGTGTGTGTGTGTGTGTGTGTGTGTATGTGTGTGTGTGTATGTATTGTGTCTTCTGAAGAATGAAAATCATAGACTCATTGTGTAGGATTTTTCTAAAGATTGAATGAGATAGTATATAAAAAGACTCTGCATAGGAACAGTATACAATTATCACTCAAAAATGGTAGCTTGTGTTACTAATGATAGAAATGAGAACATTCCAAGGGAAAGAGTTAAACATAGTTGGGAGACATGGACCAGATCCCCATACTTATTTGCCATTTCTCCTTTCATAGCTATCTTACAGCTTAGTAGATTTGATTAGAAGAGGCAATAATTTCTTATTGCCAAAGTTTCCTGCCCCATTTTTCTGCATCTAGGTAGGTAATAATGACTTTTCGGTCATGGTAATTTTAGACTGAGCTTGTACTATGACACTTGTATGCTAAAGTCTGTCTGTGTTGCATGATATCATCAACCACCATCACTGAATAATTTTAGAAACAAGATTTGTAATAATTAGGAATTGCTCTTCAAAGAAATGAGGAATATGCACGGTAAAGTAAGACTAAGGAGGAATTTAAAAGAGAATAAGGGTGGAAAAGAAGACTATTTAATTTTATAGTTGATGCAACTTATTACATGTGTGTCCTGCCAGAATAAATCGGATCATCTGATTTTCAAATTGCCAGGTCTATTGTTTCAGAAATAGAGGATGTAAATAATTTCAGTGCAATCTCCTGGATCTGGACCTCTCTCATCCAGAACTGTTATCAGCATTAGCATAATTTATGGTGCTATCTAATAATGAAATCACTGAACACTGATTGTACAGCTTCTTAAAGCTATAATTATTGTTCATTAGGAATGAATTTCATATTGTTTGCTCCTGGCACATAATAAGTCATTGAAAAGAAAAAGTTGTCAGTAGAAGGGAGAGACCAGGGAAGACACTTTTTAGGTTCCTGCATATTCTCTCTGATGAATCTGTCTGAGATTTTGTTTTTTCACTATACTGAAGAAAAATTAGCTGCTCTAGATGGCACTGATTGTTTAATTTCCTTTTAAAGGGAAGTCTTTTTAATTTCCTTCATTCTTTCTCCCAGAAGGTAGTGTAAGCCCTAAGCGAAGGATTGTGTGAGGAAAGGAGAGTCTGAGTACAAAAGTCCATGTGGTAGCAAGTCCCATGTGAGCTTTGTCCAGCCTCTACAAAATAGTAACAAAAGAAGAGCCCCTAAGTTTGTCCAACAGGCTTCAGTTGAAGCAGTGCCATAGCATATTTATCCTTAAAGGTCTGAAAATGTGTTTTAAAAGAATTCTAGAAAGAATGCTTGTACATATTTATAATTTTTACTGTAAAATATTCAATACATACAGGTGCTGAAATAAATATGGGAGCTCCAATCTGATTAGTCTCATTGTGGTAGTGGGCATCACCAGTACTTGGGTTCTTTAAATCTTGGTGACTCTGGGGAGTGAGAGAAGCAGAGGAAAAAAGGAAGGAGGGGGTCAGAGAGTTGGAGAAGAGGACAGAGAGAGAGAGAGAGAGAAAGAGACAGACAGACAGAGAGAGAGCCAGACAGACAGGGAGAGAGGGAGAGAGGGAGAGAAGAAGAGAGGAAGAGAGAGAGATTGGTTTTATTGTTTAGCATTATGCTGGGGGAAGTTTTAGTTTTAACTCTGAAGCTAGGGGTTTAGTTAGTAATTTCTGTTGGTTAAATATATTGGCAGAGACCGAGGTAAAAATGTTCCTGAGGAATGAGGAAATAAGGCTTATTAATGAAACTCTAAGTTCATTCTGAGCAGTACTTTATGTAGTTAGACCTTGTGATAAGTCTATTTTATTTGACCTTCATAGTTTGAATAATTTCTTATTTTTTAAAAAATATTTAAACTTTTCTTAAGACACTGATTTATGAATTTATTCATAGTTGAGTTTTAGGCATACTATGTTCCAGCATCAGCCCAGTCATCACTGTCAACATCCCTTCATCAGTGTCCCCAGTTCCCTCCCACTTCCACCGCCCTTGCCCTCCCCACCTCCCCCCAGGCTGCCTCCTCAACAGGCACATTTTTAAGATGGAATGATCTCTATGTTTGGCAATTAAACATGTCTGTTGATTTATCTGGGGCCAAACTAGGTTTTGTAGCTTGACTTTTTCACACAAAGTTCTTCGCTTCTTTAGTTCTTTGGCATGGAAACTGAAAGGGCTAAACAAAACAAAACAAAACAAAAAACAAATCAAATGAGTATTCTTTAATAGATTATTTTTCCTTAGTTGTTGATAACTATGCTCTCTTTTCCTTAAATATTCTCTTATCTAGGGTTTCTAGTCCCTGAGAGTACAGGGAAAAATGTCAGATAATTCAGAAATAAAGAAAACCTTATTCTTTCACTGGAAAATTTCAAACTTTAGTAAAACTGTAGAAATGCTTAAATTGCCTTCCCATTTCTGAAAGAAATTGGTTTCCTTTAACGCTTAACGAGATAAACTGCAATTCGATTCAAGTCATTTTTCTGCCTTTCCTTGTTGACAATCTGAGCTCCATTTTTTTGGGTTTCCTCTTGCTTTCTGATTGACTTCAAGATTGCATCTAATCTTTTTATTCTATCTTGCACGAATTCAGCCTGCAATGTGTTGTGACAAGGAGCCAGACCTCCTATTAGCATATATTTATACCTTGCCACATGCAAAGTGGTGCTCAGGGATTATTAAGCCAGGCTGGAGCTCTGAAGATACATAAAAGGCATCAGATTCACCACCACCTCCAATCCCCAGCCTTCTTCCCCCCCCAAAAAAAATCCCTCTATCCTGACTGCCTCCTCATGTGGAGATCTAATTGTTTGGAGAAAGGAACACATGAAGGAACAACATAGTGCTTTTATGGAGGAGGAAGTTAATATTTTGAGGGAATTATCAGGTAGTCAGAGGCCTGGGGAGACATAAGATAATCATTGTCACCAAGGGTCTGGAGACCCTAGCTTGGACAAAGTTTAAGGATCTTCTGTGAAAAAGTTGATTACAGGATTTAGTTTGCTTGCTGAAGAGGGAAATGTCCTTTGGAAGGTGTGGATAGAGACCAGGAATTAGACCAGGATAGAGACCCTGAGAAGTTTTCATGATTTGTAATATATAGAATAGGAATTCAGAGGACCCAGACCAGCACACAAAGACAGGGACTGGAATTTGAACACGAGCTCCTTTTGAGGTGACTTGAGGAAAGATGGAAGGAAATACTTATTTAGGTTCTCTTTGATTTTCTGTCAATAGAAAGAAAATGGTCTGAACAACATTATGACATGTGTCTCCACAGTCTTAGGTGTTTCAGTTTTGTGTGAGCAGGATCCTTGAGGACCTCAAGAATCCTAGGGTTTATGAATACTAACTTCTGTCTGTCGTCAGAACTGGCATTGATCTGATGTTAGTCTTCCACACATTGGTTCTATTTAATTTTGTCTCATCCCACACAACTTCCATTTTAATCCTGTTTTCTCTAATTTCAGAAAGATAGCTTTGTTCTGTTTCCAATGAAAATTTGAGCTTTAGTGAAAAATGAAAGAGAAATCTGAGGGAAGGAAAGTCATTCTAGTGATTTATATGCTAGGAATTTTATTCAGAAGTGAAAGTATTCCCCTCCCCCCACAGTCTAATAGTCTCCTACCCTAAGTTGGGTGCCAGAAGTAATTTCTTAGGAATTGCAAATTTTGAGAATATTTTTATTATGATGCACAGTGCATAGGTTTGGATATAACCCACTGATCATTGGGAACTCTCTAACTCAAGTATTAAATCACCAAAACCTAGTCATTATTGTTGATAGCAATTCAGTTCTTTTAACTGCCTTTCAGATAGGAAAGTTATAGAAGGTTACATTCTGGGCTGTTTGTAACCCAGAATGTATGTTGTATGCCTGGAGAGTGTATTGAGTGGGATTAGTCTCACCACAATTTTGGGCGTTGAGCTGACTTTTATCTGTGGCTCAAAGTCTAGGGAAGCTGCCTTCCATCCCATGCATAGACAGACTTTGATTATTGTCCACCTTTCTTTGTATCTGTGAGTTGGCATGAGTAACTTTCTTGGCTCTTTCCTTCTTTTCTGTGGTAAGATTAAGGGCATAGACTGGGCATAGGGAATTGTCAAAGGAGGGCAAATACACTAATTTTGGCATGGCCTAATTATTTCTGAAAACGCAATTTGCACAGAGTTGAGAAATAATTACTTTGTTTTCTTTGTATACATCTCTCTTGGGGAGAGGGACCCAGGGGTTAGAGAGGTAGGAAGGTTGAAGTAGAATTTAGGGAAACTAAATATTTGTTTTGACTATATAAAATGTACAATTATTTATTTTTAAATGCAACATGAATTTATTAAAATTTTTTTTAAATTGAATCACCATGAGACACACAGTTACAAATCTGCTCATGGTTGGGTTTCAGTCTTACAATGTTCCAACACCAATCCCTCCACCAGTGAAAATGTACATATATAATGAACATATTTCCAGGCATTAAGTAGATGACTATATATGCATGGTTTTATTCAAGGTTTTATTTTGTGGAAATTAAAAAATTTAAATATATACAATAGTGATTTTTAAGTAACTAGACAGACCTGTTTTGTAAGTCATGTGTGAATGTTAAACTGATTAGACGTTTGGGGAGTGGTGTAGGAGAGAGGGATGAGGAAAAGACACAGATGTTTTTGTTTGGGGAGGATATGGATATTTAGGAAATATGAGAGAATGAGCATTAGCATGTATTTTAATGATTTATAGAAATTACTATAACAATAACTGTGGGATGATAATATTTAATCCAACTAAATAAAATCAGGAAAGAAGAAAAGATAACTGGAGCAGGTAGAGCGTTTGCCTTGCACGCAGCTGACCTAGGTTCGATTCCCAGCATCCCATATGGTCCCCTCAGCACCGCCAGGAGTAATTCCTGAGTGCATGAACCAGGAGTAACCTCTGTGCATTGCCGGGTGTGACTCAAAAAGCAAAATAATAATAATAATAATAAACATAAAATGAAATTAAAATATCTGTTCATACAATGTTGATGAAGGTGTACATATAAGCAAATGAGTCCATTGCCTGATATTTCAGGTGCTCTGTAAATATTTTATTTCTGCTGTTATTTTTAATATTAGTGCTTTTATATAATTTGGATATTGGCGGGAGGGATTATCACACTTGCCTGTACTCCTTGTTCCTGGCTCTGCACTCAGGGATCACTCCCAGTGGGCTTAGGGAACCATACGGGATGCTGGGGAATTGGACTAGGTCAACTGCTGGCAACGTCCATACCTGCTATGGTGTTTCTCCAGAACCCATAGCACAGAACTGTTCCAAAGGAAGAGAAAGACAGTCAAGATCATGAAAATAAAAAGAAGTGGCAGTAGGGAGAAATGTTGATAGGAAAGTAAGCTCTATGTTTATGAAAACAGATTTTTAAATATTTAATTTTGATTAAATTCCAATTATGAAGTGCAAAGATAATCACAGGAAGTTCACGTTTACTTTATAATTTCATGATGACTGCAATATAATTACAGTAAGTATTTATGGTGACCACTGCTTGTCTTAAGAATGTGAAAGCCCAATCGCCACTGGAGACATTGGAAAGATGAGACATTTCACTGTCACTTTATGTGAGTA
>JAOXYA010055560.1:0-12053 GCA_028565675.1 Sorex palustris | reverse complement strand
CCGATCTAGATATATTCACTCCCATGTTCACCGCAGCATTATTTGCAATAGTCAAAGAATAGAGATATCTTAAGTGTCAAAAGAATAGTAAAGAAATTATATGTGGTACAAATATATCTATCACAGGTAAGAAGGAAGAACATTCTATCTGTGACAGCATATATTGACATTGAAGGCAGAATGGCAAAGTAAAATATCTCAAATAGAGTAATATATGCAACATGTGACATCTCTTTTATTTAGAATCTAGAAAATGTTAACTCCCCAATACATTGGTACTTATCAAGGATTAAAGGATGTAGGAAAAAAGTACATGTTCTTTAAAGGGTCCAAATTTTCCCTGAGAAGACAAATGAGTTATGTGTTTTGAATATGCATCAGATTGATTATAGTGAATGTATTTTACTATTCACTTAAAAATTTCTGACAAATGATAGTTTCTATTTCAAAAATTACAATAGATGAGAAGACACTGGTAATAACAAAAATCATTTTGTTAATCATTTTGGGATATATGTGTTTTAAATAAACATGCCTCACATCATAAAATTGACAGTTTCAAATGTTAAATGAAATATTGGGGTCAGAGCCATAGTACAGTGGAAAGAACTCTTGCCTTGCATGGAGCTGACCCAGTTTTGATTCCTGACTTCCCATATGGTTCTGCTAAACGCCAAGAGTGATCTCTAAGGCAGAGCCAGGAGTAAACCTTTAGCAGTGTTGGCTGTGCCTCTCCCCCATATAAAATAATTGTTAATTAGATATTAATAAATCTGTAAAAGAGAACAACCACTGTTTCTGCTACACAGTATTCCCGTGTGCACCATTAACAGGATTTGGTTTGCATTTCAATCTATGATGCCATAAAATTCCACAGCTTCTTCTGTAAAATAAAGAACCTCGTGATGCAACTAATGTTTTACCTATAAATCCTAAACTTCCAGTCACCTTGAGGGCAGTGATGTATATAGAGGCATCTTCCCCACAGTGTTTAATCTGAGTTGAGTCTCACCTTGGTGATCTGGATTCATGACACCGAGAGCATGACTTTTACAAGTAGTACAACTACTACTATTACTACTATTCCCATTATGACTACTACTGATGTGGTAATAAACACTGCTATAAATTCACTTCTATATATCCAGTTTTTTCTCTTTCAATCTATCTATTCATTTGAACTGAATACCACTATTTTCAGACCTGGACCTAAAATTAGATGCCTTCTCCTGCACAATAATCTTAAAGAGTTGGACCATATACCTTTGGGATATTCAAGATGATTTTCAGGATCATTGTAAAGCTATTTCCAAAAATTCAGTAACCTGTTATTTTTCTTTTGTATTTGTGTTTCATTTTGCTCATAGTACAAAAGCAATCATGGGTAAAACCATTTGTGATGTCACATACCACGTCATTGATAACTAAATTATATTAAAAGACCTTTTATTTTCCTCACTTTCAGACAGAGGAAGAAAAAAATATTGTAAGAGAAGTAAAAATAGTATCATTTTTGTCAAAAGCTGGTCATTTTGAGTTTGTGTGTGATAAAATAAAAGTTTCTCCTAAAGCACTTCTGCTAGTTGAAGTATATGGTTATTAGAAGCCTTGAAGTAAAGCACTTTTGTGATTGTTTGAGTTGCAAGCTGAATAGCTGATTTTTCCTCTATTAAGAGCAATTTCATATCAAATAATGGCTTACTATCCTACTATCCTCATTTAGATGTGGCTATTTGGAAGACATTTTCTATGAAATGAACAAAGTGAACAAGCTTACTTGCCCAACAAAATCAGCTAAATGTATTTGTGATAAAAATTCCTGGTGACAAAATTTGAGCTTTTTTGGGGGGGAGTTAATTTTTTCCCCCGAATATATAAGTTTTACATAATTCTGGTTATTTGAAATCAGTTCTGAGAATGACAGTGATTACAAATATTACCAATTAAAAAATCTAACTTAAATGAGCCAAGTTCCAAGGAATTGAAATAAATCAATGAACCAATCGTTATTCAATGACAGATATTTTAAAGCTACCTTCCAAGAGATACCTTTTAAACTACTTGAGAATGAGATGCTATGGGATATCATATCAGATTATATATCAAAAAAAATTTTAAAACCCTACCTCTTTATGTAGTTTGTAGTAGAAATTGAATAATCATCATCAACAAAGGATATTATTAAGTAATAACTGTTATAAAAACATGATGAATTTAACTAAAAACAAGTGAGCATTTAACTAAAAACTGCCTTTTTCCATAAGATTGCTGATCAGAGAGAACACTGGGCGTTAAAGGTGGAATAGTTCCTTGTTTGGAATCATCCTAAATTTTTTTATGCCCAACTGTAGCAAACTAATGATAGAAAATGAGTACCTGAAGATCAACTAGGACATTTTTATCATTTATAAGTATTTCACCAAAGTATAACATTCACTAATCTAATACTGCATGACACTTCCCTCCTTTTCTTATACTGTCTACTAGCTATTCATTTCTTTTAAATATACTGATGTATCGTTTAACAAGCAAACAAAACTTTTCTAAACTTTCATAAGGATTCTTTCTCTTGTGAAAGTCCATACATTATTAAAAAAGTGATTGTGAACTGGAGCGATAGCACAGCGATAGGGCGTTTGCCTTGCAGGCAGCCAACATGGCCAACCCGAGTTCAATTCCTCCGCCCCTCTCGGAGAGCCTGGCAAGCTACCGAGAGTATCTCACCCGCACGGCAAAGCCTGGCAAGCTACCCGTGATATATTTAATATGTCAAACACAGTAACATGTCTCACAATGTTGCTGGGTCTGCTCGAGCAAATTGATGAACAATGGGAGGACTGTGACTGTGACTGTGATCAAATAAGGATAAGAATGGGATCAATCTTGAGTGAAGATGGAGGAAGAAGTAGGGACAAATGTGATTGGGTGCTGAGGTAGCCTTGTCTTACCATAGCAAATGTGACTGTGGCTCATTAGCAAATGGACTGTTGATAAATTGACAACACATGGGAATTCTTAGTGCCTTGGCTAGCACAGACTGTCAACTCTAGACAACCCTTTCCAATGCCTTTTGCAATATGGCAATCTCAAAGAGACTCCAACCCATCACTGATACTGTTTGACTAATTTCCACATTGGCATTGGTGTGGTGTGTGGTGATATGCAGAGCATCTTTCTAATCTTACATTATGACATGAACCCTGGAACTACCCCTAGTAGTAGTATTTCTATTCACGGGATAAAAAGCAATTGCTTATAGGACACAATGCTCTTATTATTTTTTTTGGCGACCCCAAATAACCTTTTGGATGTTATTTCTGGAATGAATGTGGGAAGAAAGCTTTCTCTTTTCATATTTTAAGGCTGTTCCTTTAATTATATCCAACTTGGTGGGAGGTGGTAAGAGACGGAAGAAGATTTCTTAGTATAAGTAATAACGCATGCTCTACAATTTTTGACAAACATCATATAACTGACCTTAATAGTTGCTACATGCTATGTTGTTGAGAGGGTTCAGTCTTTCTCCCTAAAGCACCACAATTTCTTTCAGATAGAAGTTGATCCTGTTGATTATCTCCAGCAGAATATTCTAGTCACTTTCATTCATTCCCCCTTCCCTATTTTCCAGTCCTTTTCTGTCTTCCCCTTTCCTTTTCTTCTGTGTTTCTTTCTCCTCTTCTCCCCATTCTTTTTGCAGAGTGTATATTAACTCAATATATGAGCTTGTCTTGGCTCAATAGCAGCAAGCTATTCATCCTCGGTGGCACACAAAACTCCCTTTACATATTATCTGTGGGGCTTCAAGATGTTCTAATTTCCATGTCAGGATATTAGCCTCGGTGGCGCTTTCAGTTATCTTGAGATTCTTAAGGCTAATGATCGCAAATGAGGCTCCAGAGCCCGATCAATGCCAGCACTGCCAGATTGGAGAGGGAACAGTAAAATCTTGAAATTTACGCCAAATCCTACCATGAGAAATTTGAGATGAGCTGTTTGGCACCTATGAGAAACCAACAGAACGTCACCTTGAATTTTATGTATGTTCTCATCCCAGAGTTCTAATCAGATTGGAAATTGTTTTTGCTTCGGGATAAAAGAATATAGGACTATAAGTAGCCGGTGTTTGAGTCCATGTTTCCATGACCAGCAAATTGTTTCTTGACTTCTGGGACAAGTGCTTTTTTTTGATGGAATTTTTTTGGGTAGGAGGCTTACATTTTTTGAAAGAAAAATGTCGGCTATTACTTAGATTTCTTTTAGGCTGTTGTTAAATAATTTGGGCAGTCTTTTATGTTTGTTTAAGTAGAGCCTGTTACGTTGTTACTGGAAGCAAGTTTAATTTTTTTCTAACGGGTAATTTAATTCTTTTGAAGCCTAATGTATGGTTTATGCACAGCAATATATTAACTTGTAAGTTGGCAATTGAGGGAGTCACTAAGAGTAAAACATTTCCTGCAAGAGTCATACGTATTTTGGGAGTTTAAAATGTGAATTTTGATCACAGACATCCTTTGTAGACAGTCGGCCTAATTGGTCGTATCTGACAGGTATATCCATAAGCAAAGAGAAGGGAATGTATCTCGGCTTGAGTTTGGCCCAATTACATTATCTGGGAGACATAAGTACATAGGAATGCTGGTAATGGCAAATGACCGACAGTAGGAGATGCAGTGAACTCTTCTGGGAATACTGTGTCTCGAAACTCGTGAAGGACCAAATAATGTCCAGCATCTGTGAATGAAGAACTGACAGATGAGGTACAAGTGGTCAAATGCCTGCCTTACACTTATGATGTTGCAAGTTCCATCTCCAGCATCACCCCATGTTGCAGTGTGATCTCAGTACCACTGCTGTTGGGATTGCTAATGCTGTAAGTGTGCTCCCTCTGCTGTAGTGCAGTCTAATGTGTGAGCACCACAAGGAAACCTGTGACATCTAACCCCTTCCAACCCCAGCCCCCACCCCCATCTTCTGGCACTCGGCCTCAGTTGCCTGAGTCCCTCACATGTGTGATCCCTGGACATTGTAGCAACAAGTACAGGAAAAAAAAAAAGGCAAAGGGCGGGGTAGGGTAAGGGTAAGGGTAAGAAACAGCAGATGTAAATATTCTAAAAGTCAAATATCTTCCCAAAGTCAAAAATTTTTACTGGAAATGAACATCAGACATTAAATAACATTTTTAAAAGTTTTTTCTCACTACTAGACAAGTTTAATTTAGGTAATTGCATTGTATTAAACTCTCTTATTTTTTAATAGAAGGCCGAAGAGTGGAAAAGAAACACAATATACCTTTTGTTTTTTCTTTTTTTGCTTTTTGGATCACACCCAGCAACGCGCAGAGATTACTCCTGGCTCATGCATTCAGGAATTACTCCTGGAGGTGCTCAGGGGACCATATGGTATGCTGGGAATCAAATTCGGGTTGACCTCGTGCAAGGCAAACACCCTACCTACTGTACTATCGCTCCAGCCCCAATCTTTAATGTGCCTGTCCCTGTTTGTACTGAGATATTTTTGATATTCCTTTTTAATAATACTCTCCTGCTTAAAGAGTTTAAGGAAGGATTTCTATTTTCCTTCTGCTATGTCTTTGGTAATCTACCCATTTTAATTTGTTTTGGTATCTGTTTATTTCTTTGGAACAATTAAAATATCTGACTATTATAACTAATGATAGAACAGAAAGTATACTTCAATTAGGAAAAAAAAACATAGATAGGAGACTCACAGAAAAATAGTTTCTAAACATCTAATAATCCAAATCTTTGGATTATGGTATCAGCAAATTTGATTAAATCTAGGGTCTTGCCCCTAAATTTTTGCTAAGAATGTTTTGTTGCATCTCGGGGTATCTTTGGATGTTCAGTGGAAGTGAGAAGGGTGAGCTTTAAGTGAAGAGAGCCTCAGGGTGTCACTTTGCTGTGGGATGACAGAGGACAAAGAATTTCTAAAAAATGGATTTAGCCATCTAGATTAATGGCTTTAGAACTGAGAAGAGAAATTGTTTTGTCATATGGAAGCTAAATTCTTAGCTTGGGAAGTGTCCACATACTTTTATTTTTTTGTTACACCTGGTGGTACGCAGGATTTACTCCTAACTCTGAGCTCAGGGATTACTCCTGGTGGACTTGAGGAGACCAAATGGTGTGCCGGGGATTAAACCTGGGTTGGTCACATGCAAAGCACAAACCCTACCTGCTGTACTATTGTTCCAGACCCTCCACATTAATTTTTAAAGGGGTTGAACTTGCTAACACTGCCACTAACAGAGAATGAGATTCCCTTCACATCCAGGCCAACACTGGTTGGTTTTGTTCTTTTTAATGTATACCAATATCACTGGTGTGAGGTGATATCTCATTATTGTTTTGGTCTTTATTTTCCTATGGTAAGTGATGGAGACTATATCACTTTATACTTTATTTAAGTTATACTCTAATGCAAAAGTAACAAAGTGTGGCTCTGAAACAGAGACACAATTTATAAAGGAAAGAAAAAACAATCATCTCGAACCAATGGAATAGAATTTAGAGTCCAGAGTTAGAGTCTCAAATATATGAACATCTAATGTTTTGATCAAAGAGCAAAGGGTATGAAGGTAAAGAGCAGAACACCTCTTCAACAAATGGTGTTGGGAAAGCTTATCAGTCACATGGAAAAAATGAAGCCAGACACCCATCTCACACCACACTCAAAAGTCAATTCAAAATAAATTAAGGACCTTGATACCACTAATTTTATTGAGGAAAGCGTAGGCAGAGCCCTTCAGAACACTGAATCTAGAGATATAGTCAGTACGTGAGTGCCATTGGCTTAGCAAGCGGAGGCAGTGATAAACAAATCGCACTGCATCAAAATAAGGAACTTCTAAACCACAAAAGACATGGTGACTAGAATACAAAGACATACCATAGAGTGGGAGAAAGTACTTGCTCACCACTCATCTGACAGAGGATTAATATCCAACATACATAAAGCACTTGTAAAAGTTATGAAAACAAACAACAGGGCCAAAGAGATAGTTCAGTGGGTAGAGCCAATCCAGTTCAATCCCCAGCACTGCCCACGATCCCCCAGACACCTCCAGGAGTGCTCCCTGAGTACAGAGTGAGGAGTAACTCCTGAGCCCCAACTGGCATGGCCCCCCTCACTCCCAAAATAAAAACCCTGTCCAAAAATTGGAGAAGAAATGAATAGACACTTTCTTAAAGAAAACTTACAGATGGCCCAATGGGTATATTAGAAACTGTTCTCCAACATGTACTATTTAAATGGTACAACACACTCTGGTTTTAATTTCTATCATCTATTGTAATTATTTTCTGTTTTGACAATTAAAATGTCACCATGATATATTTGGAGGCCTTTTTCTAGCTTCGACCAGTTGATATGATTGCATATTATGGCACATCATGCAGTAAACTGAGTGAACCAAGAAAAAGAAGAACATTTTAGTTAGGTATATTACAGGAAAAACCATTTCACAATGGATATCATAGCTCATCACTATGAATTTTGAGACCTCATGGTGATTTTATCTAATTGGAATTGTGCATAAACATTTTCATTGCTTTAAAAAATGTGGCCGGTTAAATCTGTGGTTGTTGGAATTTGTCATTTTATCTTGAGATAAGCTAGACCTATTTTTCACCAGTATGTTGCTCTAAAAGGTAGAGCATTGATTTTGCATTGATTTTATAGTTCTGTGCAAAAGTCAAAATATGACTATTTATAAAGTCAAAATAAATGATTTTGTCTTTTAAATATGGATGTTCCGTATATACCATTTGTGCTACTTCTCACTTGCTCACAATGTATTTACTGAATCTTTGGAAAGATATTTACCTACCCTGTACTCTGAAAATAGGTCCTTTACCGCATTTGTTGAGATCCAACGGAGCAACAGAAATCAATATGATCTGTCCTCGAAAACAAGTGTCATGTAGATAAATGGTCCAAATTAAACTGAAATTTCAGGTAAGGGCCAATGGAGTGACTGCTTTGGGGCCCTATGAGGACAAATGCAATGGGGGTAAAGGTATCCCTATGTAACTTAGTCAAGTCTGTTTGTCACCCTCCCTCTGTTTGATCAGAGGTTTCTGTGCTACAAAACCATTCACTGGCTTTAAATCTCTTTTTTTTTTAAAAACTGTGTTGCAAAAGACAAAGGCAGTGAAGGAATTTTCAATGCTTTGTGGTCTTTTTTTTTTTTTCACTGATCCCTATCCTGCAGTGAGAGACAAGTGCATAAAAATGATTCATTAGACTAGAGGTATCATGGTTTCCCACCCATGATTCATAGTCCTTCTACACAGCCTGGGTTTAAATGTCTGGAAACAAAGTTTTTCCATGTCTTCTTCCACTCATTGCACTGTAGAAATTGTGTAAGAATGCGCAGGACCCTGTCACTGCTTCGAGTCACCTGTTCAGAGATGCCTTTCTTGCAGAATGGTCAAGGGATGCGGCCCTCACTTTGTGCTCCTTCAGGGTTTTACCTTATTGTACTTTGCAGTGGACAGTTGTGCAGTTGAGTACTCCATGAGAACGCCTAGAGTTTCTTTGTTTTTCTCAATTTCCTTATTTTACAGGTCTTTTTTTGTGAAGAGGGCCTGGGTGCATTTTAATAATCTGAGCAAACTGAATTCAGTTGCTTCAACTTTCAAATGCAAAGATCAGCAAACTTTTTCTGTAAAGGATCAAATAGTAAATATCTGTTTATTTGGGCCACACTTGACGATGCTCAGGCTTACTCCTGCCTGTGCATTCATGGTCATTGTTGGCTAGTTTGGGGTCCTCCTTCTCCTCGTCTTCCCCCACCTCCAACCCCCTTATGGGGAAAAACCTGATTGGCTACTGCATTCTCCTCCTCCTTTCCCTCCTCTGCCTCCTCCTCCTTCTCCTCCCCTCCACCCCAAATCAGTTTGAGCTGTCGGTTAGTGTATTGTGAAGCCCGTAGTATTTCATGAAACTCTGTGCTTGCATAATTATTGTGGTGATTAGTACTGAAATGGACACAGGATATATTAAGCATTGTCTTCCCCACATTCAGTTTACATTCAGATAATCAGTGGCATAAAAACACACCAGTGTTGTAAAACAATGTTATTGAAGGCTAAAACTCAAACCATTGAGAGTTCATTGGCCTGCCTGAGACCTGGGCAGGGATTGGTTGAATTAAGGTACAACCACTGTCTATATCAGAAGCCCAGGGACATACTGAGAACTGGAAGTAAGAAACTTTTGGATTTTAGGTTGAGTTTCAGATGATTGCTTTGGGAGAACCCAAACTCAGCCCACCTGCAAAGTTTCTATTTTCCCTCTTCTCTAAGTATGCCTTTCTTCAAAGATAGGGTGATTTAGAGGGTTGCGATGTATATCTTTTTTTCTGCTATGGAATGTGGTAAAAGTACTGAGTTTTTCCCCTCTAATTTGTGAGATTTGTTAGCAGGAAGCATATGCAACCTATCACTCTTATGTATACAATTAGCCAGTAATAATTATGTAGATAATACCCCGCTCTGTATTAGTCAGCAAGGGCTGCTATAACAAAATACTGTAGGTTGAGGACATTAGGCAATGAGCATTTACTTCTCCTAGAGGCTGGGAAATCTAAGATGAAGATGCTAGTAGTATCTGTAATGGACACTCTTGTCGGCTTGTAATTGGGCATCTTACCAGGGTTCTTACATAAAAGGGAGGAAGAAGGGGAGAGAGAAGGAAAAGAGCGAGGAGGAGGAGAAAACAAGAAATTAGATTTCTGCTGCCTTTTGTTAAAAGGTCACAATTCTCATCATGATGTCCTCATCTTCGTAACCTAATTTAAACCCATTATCTGCCAAAGCTCCATCTCCAAATCCATCATATTGGGAGCTTAATACTTCAATATATGAATCTAGTGAAACACAATTTTGTTCATAACATCTGGGTACTGGGGATATAAAGAACAGACTGGAACATAATTTCAGTTTTTTAAGGATTTATCATCTTGAAAGGGACATGGTCGAGGCTCATACCACACCATGATTAAGTGCTTCTATAAAGGGACATGGAATTTTCAAGAGAAACACAGAAGAAATGTTTAATTCTTCATGGTAGCTTAGGGCAAGAAACGGTTCACAAAAGGCACAATAGGGGCCTGATCTCAAATGGCAGCTACGAGTTTAATCAGGTGCAGCGGAATATTATCAGTATGGGAGGCAGGTTGGGAGAGCACCTGGTATGTTCTGGACATACAGCTTATTGAACATGGTATGAAGAACAGGAAGAGAAGAGCATGCTAGATGCACAGGAAAATTAGGAGCATGTCAGAACTCAGGACTTGAGTGTTTAAGGCCAAGTTACTGAGTTTCCACATTATCCTTGAAAGTGGGAAGTTATTAGTCATTGAAGATTCCTGAGTCTCTCCATGGTGATATGACTAGATGAGAAATATTAAAGTGCACAGATGACTATGGCAATGTAGCAAGTTATGGATCCTTTTTAAATCCGTGCGGAATGATGCAAATAAAACAGAGAGAAGGAGAATCAAGGAGGTCGTAGGAGGTGATAGAGGTGTCTTAGAAAACTCTCCAAGTAGTGGTGTAGACAGCTGTATACATAATGTATTCATCAGCCAGGTGGCAATGGTGGGTTTGATATGGTGGGAAAAATGGGATAAATTCAGTTGAGTTTTGAGGTTTCAACAGTATCTCTCCAGATCTCTAAGAGGGGTTTGGATAAATAACTAGAGATAAGAGTTTAAAAGTGTATTTTCTCTTGTACAAAAATATAGTTGAAGTTAGAAACATTTTTTAATTGAATCACATAAAATACACAGTTACAAAATGTTTGTGATTGGGTTTCAGTCATACAGTGTTCCGACACCCTTCCCTCCACCAGTGTACATTTCCCATAACCACTGTCCCAAGTATCCTTCCCGCCAACCTTACTCCATCCTCACCTTGCACCTGCCTCTGTGGCTGGAATATAGTTGAATTCTTAAGAGATGAGAAAACTGGAAGGAGGATGGGCTATATTAGAGGTTCCCCAAGAATGTTGGTAGTGTCTGTTTATCCAGGAAATCACATAGGTAGTGCATGAAAACCAGGAGAAAATACACAGAGACAGAGAAAGTGAAGACAGAAGTATAAGACAGTTCAGGAAAACTCAAAGAGAATTCTGGGTGGTTCTTAGAGGGAAAGAGCCCTAATTTAGCAAAATATCTCTAAAATACTAGCATTATCTAAGCATGTTTACAGGCTGAGGTGATAGGCAGTCAAGAATAAAGACCAATGGATTCCCGATAAAGCAGAGAAAGGCTATCGTCCATGGAGGGAAGTTTTAAAGATGTTAGGGAATTTCCTTTGGATGGAAGAAGCACCCAAGGTAAACATAAAAGTAGAGAAGAATTCTTCTGGATCTTCATAGAGGTATTCATATGATGATGCTGTGGAGCCCCTACCTGACAAAGTATGTCTTATCTCTTAAGGAGATGCTCAAGACACCTACTGTAAGTGAAGTGAAAAAAAGAGTAGAATAAAGTGGTCATTTTCCACGTTGGTCAATACTTTAAAAATCCTTGCCTATTTCATATCTGTCAGTGTTAAAATAAAAATATATAAAGCACTCATTGAAAGTAAGAGTGAAAAGCAATTATCAAAAAAAAAGTGAGCAGAAGATCTGGATAGGTATTTTCCAAAGCAGACATACAGATGACCACGTACAGGAAAAGGTGCTCAATGACATTAATCATCAGGAAAATGCAAATCAAAATCACAATGATGCTGTCTTACACGTGGAAAAATTAAGTGGCCATTAAAAAAAAGATAAGAAATAACAAGTATTGGTGTGTCACTGTGGAAAAAAATGGAACTGTGAGTATTGGTGGTAAAGGTAAAGGTAAAGGCCCTCCCATTGTTCGTCGATTTGCTCGAGCAGGCCCAGTTACGTCTCCATTGGAGACTTCATTGTTACTGTGTTTGGCACATTGAATACGTTATGGGGAGCTTGCCAGGCTCTGCCGTGCGGGCGAGATACTCTCGGTAGCTTGCCGGGCTCTCCGAGAGGGGCGGAGG
>JAOXYA010055550.1:0-12053 GCA_028565675.1 Sorex palustris | reverse complement strand
CGCACGGCAGAGCCTGGCAAGCTCCTCGTGACGTATTCGATATGCCAAACACAGTAACAACAAAGTCTCCAATGGAGGCGTTATTGGGCCCGCTCGAGCAAATCGATGATCAACGGGAAGGCCTTTACTTACTTTACTTTACATATTATATGTGTGTATATATGTCTGTATATCCTAATATGTCAAAAAGACAAAATGGTTTGGTGGAGGTGCGGGGGTAGGTGAAGTCCTTGTAAAATTCTTTCTTAATTCCCAGATCCTCTTTCCGCCTGTCACCCTGACTCACATTCCTCACTCTCCGCACTCCTGGACCCCCGTCTACTTGGGAAACCGCGTGTGTTTGTTTTCTCTCTTTTCTCCCATGCCTTTTCTTTCTCTTTGCTTCTCACTGAATGGGCAACAGCTGCGGCTGACTCGCCAGAAGCTGCTGCCTCAGGCAGGATTGTGTATGACAGACAGAAAGAAGGATTCCGTCTGTCTCCAAGCCAAGCCACACCTCCTCAGACACTTTCAAGTCCCCTTTGTCAGACAACTATTAAAAAAAAAAAGTTTGTTCATCAGCACCCAGAATAAATCCAATATAAACTTGAGGGCTTTGTGTCATCGTGATGTATCAATGTGGACTCAGTCTTGGTCACAACTGGTCCAGTTTGATTGGGAGTTTTGATAATGGGTGCTGGGTGTAGAGGCGTAGGAGCAGGAGAATTTATATGCCTTCAGCTTTGCGCCTCTGTAAATCTAAATTGTTCTAGACATGAGAATCTGATTTTTGAAGTAAAAGACGGAGGCTGGGGAGATAGTACAGTGGATAAGATACTTTGCCTGCTGCTAATCCCGACACCCCCCATCGTCCCCCAAACCCTGCTTGGGGTGACCCCTGAGCACACCGCCAGATGTGGTACAGATCTCCGTCTCCCCTCACCCCATCCCACTAAAAGAGGAAAAAGAAAAGTACAAAAAAGAAATGCATATTTTTTCCGATGCATTCAGTTCCCGTTTTTCTCACCCACACACCTTTAGTTTGGTGAGATCTGGAAGTTCCCATGGTACAGCTCCTGTGAATCCTCCAGTCCTCAGATGATATTCTGCAGCTGCTTGGAGGAGGAAGAGGATGGGGAGAGGGGTGGGGAAAAGAGGAAAGGGGCTTTTTCGAGGAGGTGGATCTGTCCTTACATAGAAAAACCATTTCCCTTTATTCTAACTCCTGCTTGTTTTCCTTTTAAGCCATTAATGTGAAATAGCTAATCATTTGCTACAAGCACACACATGTCGCCAGGGTTGTAAAATACCTGCCCTTTTCTAATCAAGTCCAAAGTGATGATGATTTATATGTACAATATGCACGTTGCTGGAGAACACGTCATGTTCTGCAAATTATAGAGTAGGATTTTTCTAATTCATGCTAATGGCCGAGCAGCCCGTGGAAGATCTCAGTGTGTTCCCAACTGAACCAGCGAGTGAACACACATGTGAAAAAAAAATTACACAAACTCTAGGAGGTGATTGTTACAGAGCTTATTTTGCCCGCGTGTTTGGACAAGTATCACTTTGTGTGGAATGCTTATTATTCTCACTGGGGTATGACTGGAAATGTCCTAGGAGCCCCCAAAGGGATGTAAGGTTTACATAGCATGTGCGTTCATTGCTGCTCGGATGCCAAGTATTTACTGAAAAACAGGATGGGTTTCTTCATTTAAATGAGATTATTTAGTTTTGCTTAATGAAGCAAGAATTAACTGTTAGCTATATCACTTAACCCACTGCTGTGCTGTATCTATCTTTATTAAGAAAACTTAATCTGTTTATGGCAGGTCACAAAACTACATACTTGAAAGTGTTGGTAAGAAAGACCACTGGTTCTAATTGAAATGACAGCAGGAATTTGAGCAGAATATAGTAGTTTGCATTGAGATGTTATCACTTTCCCAATGAGCATTTGTGTTCTCTCTCCTACCCAAATAACCAAATCAGATCTGCATTGGCCTGGTAATGCAATGTCCTAACCAACCCCACTCTATAGATTCATTTTTTAATGGAGCACTCTCTCAAGGGAATGTTCCAGCATCAGTAAGCTCCAAAACCAGTATCTCTTGGAGTTTTGCTGTTCAAATCAACTGTGGTATTGACCCAGCTGAGATTGCAAAATATCTTGGGAATGTCCGTGATTGCAAATAGATCAGTTTATATTTATCTAAATTTGACTCAACTTTCCCAAAAACCTTATGTCCAATATCATAGTTAAAATATATCCAACACTGAAATAAATAGATATCTAAGGCAATTTTTTATTACTGGAACCATTATTTTAATAGCATCAGGAAGTCACAAGAAAGAAAGTGTGGGAAATAAAAAGAGTAACTGAAGAATAGTGTTTCAAAGAGAAATTCTATTTGAGATGCTCCTTTGTGGTGGTGCTATTTTATTTTAGTTACTGGGCCCGCTCGAACCTAACATTCAAAGATCTCAATGAACTCAACTAAAATATGCTTTATTATTTAGGTCTTAAATTTTATAACTCCAAAAATACCCCTTTATCCAGGAATAAAAGAGAATTACTCAATTTTTATAGCATATCCCTGGAACATCATTTGGTAGAACTTCTTATTCTGGTGGGCTGATGGGCAACAGGGTGATTCATTTTTCTTTATTGCAGTTTCCTAGCCTGGTGTTTAAAGAGAGAAAGAAACTCTATGATATCTAGAATGAATTGGAACATAACCATCATAAAGCCACATTCTTTGCCTCTTTGTTGTTCTGCGGGGAACCAAGAGTCTCCCACCTGTAAGGCATGGGCGGTCTTGACAAGTGCATCCCACGCCACATTTGCTTTATAGAGGATTTTCAGTTCAGTTCTGAAAATAGAGGCTGGGAATAGAGGATTTGTCACCACATTCTGGTATGGCCCAGGTGAGCCCTGCACGCAAGAGGATCTGAGTGGACATGACTGAGTTGTGGTTCTCATTTTTAAAAAACACAAGAAAACAGGAAAATGAGCAAAGGAATACTGAATGAACTTGGGTTGCATGCCACTCTAGCTGCCTGTTTATGAAGTGAATCTGATTCCTCAGATCCAATACATGTCTAGTTTTAGTTGGATGGTTATAGACAGAGCAATTATTTGGTGAAGATCTATCCTCAGAGCACAGAGATGCCTTGGGAAGAAGTCACAATAATTCAATCCTCAGAGCCAATTCCAAACAAATCCCTGCTTGTGTTGTTATGGGAACATCGCATGTTTCTGAAAGATGGCTCTTTTGGTCCAAGGCTTTTCTCTTCTGGTTATCACAGTCCTATTCGAACTTAGGTAATTTCCTCCTAATGTGTCTGTTACCTAAGGATGTCACAGCACATTTCTCCCACAAGAGAAGGCTTCCATGGATAACTGACATACAGGTATCTCAATGATCATGGGCTTGAGAAAGCCCTTGATTTCAATTTTTAAAAAAACGGTTTAAATTTAGTTTTAGTGTTTGCGGGAGAAAAACTGTCAATCAAAATAAAATTTAGCATTTACTGTGACTTTTGATAATTATTTTTCTTTCTTTGGGGTAAGCTCAGAAATGAAGTGAAACAGTTAGTTAAGAGACTGGTGGCTTAATACTTTTTAGCCACAGATAGTTTCAATCAGCAGGATTCCTGGATCATTTTTTACTATTGTCAAGCTCATCTGGAGCCAACAGGAAGATTTTTTTTAAAAAATCAAATGATTTCTTATAGGCTCTTTCTATCCCCTCTTTTTAGACCTCATTAAAGAAGACAATATTCCCATAGCCTATTCATTAATGCTTTGACCTCTCTGTGGCACCATAGAAAGTGTGGGGGATCATCATGCTTTAAAATAGCTAGAAAATAGCTTTTTCAGAGCGTGGTCTATACCTATGCACAACCATTGACTTGGCTGCCCACCAGAAATTGGCTAAATCCTAAGGAATAAAGCTCAACAAAATTCTTCAGAGATTGTTTTTATTTTTTTTTGTTTTGGGGTCACACTCAGTGGTGCTTCAAAGCTTTCTTTACAGTTTTTTAAAGTTATTTTTGGCCCTTGGTAGTATTAGAAGAGATTTATTTGTATGTTGGATTATTTGCTCTGAGTGAAATTATTTGAAGAATTGTTTTTAAAATAAAGTATTTTATTATTCATGGCTCTTAACTGGAAAAAACTAGACTGCCCACTTCCAAAGCTCAGATTCTTCCACTAAATTTCCCAAAGATTTTGGGTGACTCCTTACAAAATCTCATTTCTCTTGCCCCATCCCTAGTGAGAGTAATGAATTCAGACAAAGGTGAAAGAACGAAGGGAAATTTTTACCTATTCCTCAATTGCTACACGGCATCATCATTTTTCTTCTTAGAATTGCAATAAAAATTGCCTGCTTGGGTCTTTTTAATTTTTTTGGAAAAGCTGTAAAATCTAACTTACACCTGTCTCCGGAAAGCTGCTAGATGGGTGGTGTCATGTGGCGTTTCCTCTGTCCTTTGCTTGGATTTGCAGCCTTCTATTGTTGCACAGATGTACAGAGCTCAAATTGTAATAAAAGTGGTTTAGTGCAAACCATACATACATAATGGTCTTTGATTTCCCCCCAGGCTTTGAAAACCTCTCTTAATTATCTGCCTGAAGGCTTGGAATTTCTTTGCCAAGTTTAGTCTCATTTACTGAAGTGTCTCCAAAGTACCTCTTTAGAGGAATTTCTCTACAAGTAGAAACTGACCATAAGCCCCCAAACTAAGGAAGGTCAGCAGAGTGAGAGGGTTAACTTGGAAACTTATCCAATGTACAGTCTCTTGGGGTATACTGGGCCATGCTGGAAGAAAATCTGTAAGACCAGTGCTGGTGTGGATGTATAGAAAAAGAGACTCATTCACTGCTGCAGGGAATGCTGCCTGGTTGAGCCTTTCTGGAAAACAATATGGGCATTCCTCAAAAAACTGAAAATTGAGCTTCTGTACAATTTCCACTCCAGCAATACCACTCCTGGGAATATACTCTAAGGGCCCAAAAACACACTACAGAAAAGTCATCTGCACTGTGTTTGTTGCAGTCCTAGTCACAATAGCCAGAGTCTGGAAACAACTCGAGTATCTGAGAACAGATGACTGAATAAAGAGACTATAGTGCATCTACACTCTGGAATACTACGCTGCTGTCAGAAGAAATGAAATCATGAAATTTGCATATACATGGATAGACATGGAGCGGATTGTATTGAAGTGGAGACAGAGGGAAAGGGACAAAGAGAATGATTTCACTCATCTGTGGGATATAAAAAACATAGTATATGACTACTATCCCAATACAGAAACAAGAGTCAGGACTGGTACATTGTGGGAAGTTTGTTACAAAGGAGGGGGAGGGCAGTTAGGACAGAGAAAGAACCACTATGACAATAATAGTTGGAAATGATCACTCTGGACAAAAGCTGAGTGCTGAAAGAAGGTAAAATGATATGCATGATACCCTTTAAGTATGGCAAACCATAAGGCCTAAAAGAAAAATAGGGGAAAGGGTGGCAGTGGGATGAAGAGAGAGCGATAGATAGAGAGACAGAGAGAGAAATAGAGAGACAGAGAGAAGAAGCAGGCTATGGGGGCAGGGAAGGCAGGAGGGGAACTGGGGACATTGATCATCGGTAGCAAGAAATGTCCACTGGTGAAGGGATGGGTGTTGTGGGTGTTAGAACACTACTACTGAAATTCAATCATGAACAACTTTGTAACTATCTCATGATGATTCCATTAAATTTTTTTAAAAGAAAATTTGTAAAAATGGGTATAGTGTAGTCCAAGAGTAGTGCAAGGGGAAATAATTGGATTGAGCTATTCCTTCAGGGAGAAATGGGCATCCTTTCACTTCCATGGCTCCAAAGTCCAACTTGTCCCATACAAAGATATTTGGGAAGACATTATTCTGACTGTTTGGGAGAGTATAGTATGCAGTGTATTTGACTCAATAAACTGAGTTAAGACTTCCCAACCATGAGTGGGATTCGTCCAATTGATGGAAAGAAGAATGAAGAGAAGACCTGAAGAGAATCAGAGGTCGATACAACACCACCACCATCCTCTCCCACCCAACTTCACCTCTACCCCAGCCACCTACCTACGTGAAGAGATACTGCCTGACCACTTGGATTGATTCTTTTCTATTCTTCATACTTCCCTAAAACATCAGCTCTTACTGGGTCATGACCTTTCCATTTTCCACACTAGGGTATAGATCATTGGCTTTCAGGTATTCAGATTCTAAGAGAGATATATATTATTTGCTCTTCTGGATTTGTAACTCGCCAACTGCAGGAGTTGGGACAACTGAGACTTATCATCATTGGACCTAATTATAATATCTATATGTCATGCATAGGATTATATAGGCACACACACATATTTATGTGTGCATGTGTGTGCGTGTGTGTGTGTGTCTATTTCTCTGGAAAATTCTCACTAATATAGTGGAACATCCATGCAGAATTTCAAGTGTCACCCTGCTGCTCCTTGAAGCAGATGCCAAATAGTTGCCATGTGGAAAGGTTTACTGAAAGTGTTTGTGAAGGATAAGGCAAAGTGGAAAATGGTGGAGTAATTAAAGGCCCTTCATCCTATGATAGAGATCTTAGACCTAGGAAAAGGAAAGGGGAAGAAAGAATTGTGTGGGAAGAATTTCATACCACAGTACAGTTCTAAGAAAGTTCTGGGCATCCTGATGAGGAGAGCCTCAAGGGAGAAGTGCCCATCAGAGGTATCCTATTTGTGAAAGAAATGCCCCAGCAGCTTTGGGGAAGTGTGGCTGTTGCGTTGGATTCAAAATAAGACCACTGGAGGCTCTCAGTCAACTATGCTCCATGCCAAATTCTCCCACAGGATTTGAGCAGAGCACCTGGAATGCGCTTTAGAGGCTGTCACAAGTTTTAGTAGTGATAAAATATCTATATTGGACAACTAAGGAGAGGTTCTGGGAATTTATCTTGAAGCTCAATATCTAACTTAGATTATGTATTTGCCAAAGTCAGTCTTGGTATTTTCTTTTTTGTTGTGTTTAGGAACCATGCCAGGTGGTGCTCAGGTCTTACTCCTGTTTTGTACTCAGGGATCACTCCTGCGGGTCCTCAGGGGACTGAATCTAGGTCAGGAGCATGAAAGACAAGCACCTTTCCCACTGTATTATCTCTCCAGCCCCCAATCTTGAAATCTTCTGCAGTCGCAAACAAGTCAGGGGATAGACTAAAAAAAAAAAAAGGATGGTGGGTATCCAGGAAAAGGAGGGCCTGGCAAATGGACTGTCTGTTCTGCCCAGGTCAGCAGTATAAGAAGAGTGGGCACCTTCTGTTGGAAGAATAAGCTTGTGATGAAATCAATTCATTGACATTGACATATGTATGTCAGATAGCAAGGATTTGGGTGCAGTTCAATAGAGCTGAGAGGAATATGGCAGAAATCAGCTCCCCTTCATTGGAGCTAAAATGCTCCCTTGGGTGGGCAGGAAAAGATACTGTACACCTGTTCTTCTGACAAACCACATTGTGCTTGCTTTGTTAAATGGCTTTTAAATCAAGCTCTTTTTTTCTTAATTTCTCCTTTAGGATCAAAATTTATAGTAATCCAGAAAATGTGTGTGGACTGGGATTCCCCTGAAAACATTTTCCTTCTTCAAATGTATTTTCCCTAATCTACCAATTAAGAGAACTATCACTTAGAGTTTGTTTTACATACAGACACACGCACACACCACCACCACCAACAACAACAACAGCTACAATCCAATATTTATTTGGATGAAATCGGGCTATACACCATTCAAATTAAACAGTATTTTGAACATCCTTCTTTGTTAAATATAGGGAACTTGAGACCCAGATGTATGGGTGATTGCCCAGAATCACAATGCAAGTTACTGTAGCCAAAAGAAATATGGAACCAATTCTGTCTACTGTACTGCCTACTATCGCAGCCTAGTTTTCTTCTGTAAGAGTTTGCGGCTATTCAAGTTCTACAACTTGAACATTACCTTGGTTGGCCAAAGATTTTTACAACCCTGTTTCTAGTAAATCATCACTTTCTTTCTAGTTGAGTGTTATAATCATTTTAGAAAATAAACACAGAATGTGCCATCCTTTCAGTCATCTCCGCTGTTGCCTGTATGTTAAAAATGAACTCTGGAGAAGCCCCACAACTGTGCCAGACGGATTAAGAAGCTGAGCTCCCAAATCAGTCAGCTTTGTAATCCGTGGGCCCAGTGCTTGTTTACTGGTGTAGAAGCCTCCGGCAGTTACCCATGTGCAGATTTTGAAACTTCTAAGAGTCAGAAGAAACCTTGGCAATTATCTGTGAGGACACAGACCACCAGAAAACAGCAAGTTAGAACTAGAACTCACACCTTCTGGCCCTTAGCTGATGATTGCCTGCAGTAAAATACTTTTTGGAGAGTTGAAAGTTGAGGGTATTAATTTAGGATAGCACTGTAGCACTGTCCTCCCATTGTTCATCGATTTGCTCTAGCGGGCCCAGTAACATCTCCATTGTGAGACTTGTTGTTACTGTTTTTGGCATATCAAATATGTCATGGGTAGCTTGTCAGGCTTTGCCATGCAGGTGAGATACTCTCGGTAGCTTGCTGGGCGATTTGAGAGGGGCAGAGGAATTGAACCTGGGTTGGCCTCATGCAAGGCAAACACCCTACCCAATGTGCTATTGCTCCAGCCCAATTTAGGATGTCAGTACAAATTAGGAAGTTGTGTCAAAACTCAGAGTCTACTGCCAATGATAATCACTATTGTATCCTTCACCTGTTCCAGGCCTGCTTCTAACTGGGTTGAGCTCCCCTCTTACTGGGCTATGATAACTCACCTTCTACAGGTTATTTCAGAGTAACAACTCCCGATCTTTATGGCGTATGATTACAGAGGCTCATTTGTAAAGGACTGTCTGTTGGTTTTGATATTCCACATAGTTTCTTTAATGCAGCAAATGAGAAGTCTTTGTATGTGATGTGTCTGTCTTACAGCAAAAGAAACAGCAGCACAATGACTTTGAAAGCCTCTGTTCAGTCACGTCTTCTATTATTCTCACTCCTGTTCCATTGGTTAAAGCAAGTCACATGGCCAATCCTGATGCCAAGGAAATGAACGTTTTCTTTGACAATGAGTAGAAATGTGTATTTTTGTGCACATCACCACAAAAGATGACAAGATATTTGAAACATGGCAGTATACCACAATTGCAATAATATCATTAGATGTATTAGCTCCCTTGATTTTCACAAAAATATCCACGAAGGTGGTAAAAATATCACCCGCTCTCCAAAAGTTTATACCACAATTTAGCATTGTAGCTGGTATTTGAACACAAGTCAGGCTCACGAGCAGACAATCAGTAGGTGCTGTTGATTTTCATTATATTCAATAACCTTCTTGCATGATTGCTCGCATTCCATCTCCATATACTGACTAGCAAAGTCTGCTAAACATCGAATGCCAAGACTTCAGCCATCTGTTAGTTTTACCTGCATTGGCATATTCATTTATTTATTCAAAAATATATATATATTGAGCATCTGTGAGCCTGGTAATACAAAGCAGGAGGCAGGAAATCATTGCAGAAATAAATCAGAAATAGATGATGGATCTGGGAATCTTAGTCAGGATATGCATAGCTAAGATGCATGGAAAAGAAATGCGAATCAATCAAGACATGCATGAGGCCATTATTAGTTGAGTAGCTATGAGAAGATCCCAATAATAAGCTCATTCTTCTATGGAAGGAAGCCTAGGAAAGGATGAGAGTGAGTTCTGGTGTTTAGATGTTGAGCGTGTGAAGATGGCTCTTCCATGGTAGTGACATGCAGTGACATTATACAGAAAAACCATAAACTTTTTAAAAGCTTATGTAGAGATAAGACTGTAGAGATAATACAGCTGGTTAGGCAAATGCACTGGGCACTGCCAGGTGTGACCCAAAATCCAAATATATAGATGTAGATAATGAAAATCTATTTTGTTTGAAGGCAGAGGAGAGGGGGGTTGGGTTATACTCCTTGCTCTATGCTCGGGGATCACTTGTGGTTGTACTTAGGAGTCCACACACAGTGCCAGGGATCAACCCAAAGTCCACAGCCTGCAAGAGGAATACTTTCACCCCTGTACTGTCTCTCCAGCCCCCAAGCCATGAACTATAACATTATTGGAATTGTGTTGCAATAAAATAATCATTTTTTTAACTGCGTGGATAAGTAAATGTGTTATTCAGTAAATGTCATGTCAAGATCCATTGCATGAGCTGAAAATGAACTGTATATTTATATTAACTAGTGTCTGACTCACATTGTCAAAGGGGCAAGATTGGAGCAGATAAAATGTACTTGCCTATTTTTCCTAGTGGGGCTCTGGAGAGAAACATCTGAGGTGGCTGCCGGTTCTCCTTCTACAGGTGCCTCACGAGTGTGTGACCTGTCTCAGCGGACAAGAACAAAGCCCTTTGTCACACGATTTTAAATTTGGTTGCCTATACTGGAGTATACTCCTTGTGGTTTTTAAAAGTGAAATTTGGTGCAAGGGTGCACAGGATTTTTTTTTTTACCCTGGGGTATTCAAGGGCCACTCCTGATTCTACACTCACTGACCACCCCTGGCTCTGTGCTGAAGGGACAAAGCAGGCAGAGCTAGGGGACATCATATGTGGTGCCAGGGATAGAGCCCAGGTCAGCCACATGTAAGGCAGAGCGCCCCACCCACTGTTATTACTCCTGTCTCAGAAATGATTTTTTGTGCCACACCCAGTTTTGCTCTGGGGTTACTCCTGGCTCTGCACTCGGGAATTACTCCTGGGGTGCTCTGGAAGTGCATATGGTTTAGAGACTGGGGATCAAACGTGGATCAGCTGTGTGCAGTGCAAGCATCCTACCCACTAGACTATTGCTTTGGTCCCAGGAATGAATATTTTTATAACCAGAGGAATTATCTTTAAATTGCACAACTATATTACAGTGTCTTCACTTAAAAATTACTTTAATCAAAATTATCTTTAAAATATATAAAAATACTTCAGAATTATATTTGGCTTTCTTTTCTTTATTTAAATTTCATAGAGAACTGGAGCGATAGCACAGCAGGTAGGGCGTTTGGCTTGCACGTGGCCAACCCGGGTTCAATTCCCAACATTCCATATGGTCCCTCGAGCACCGCCAGAAGTAATTCCTGAGTGCATGAGCCAGGAGTAACCCCTGTGCATTGCAGGGTCTGACCCATAAAGCAAATAAAATAAAATAAAAACAAAGTATATAGATACCATCAGCTTAAAAAAATCGGAAGTTCTTATCTTTCAAAGTCTCTGCAACAAAACACTGGAAAAATAATAAAAAAAATATTGCGATGGAAAAAATGTTTTTATTCATTTATTTCTTCAGCCAACAATATTTAATGAACACCTACTAAAACCCCATTATTCTTGTCTGCTTTGGGGGCTGAAGCAGCAAACAAGAGATAGCATTCTGTCTTCACAGGGTCCTCATCCTGTTGAATCTGGGTACCTTTAACCCCGAAGCCCCCACCTCTCAATGTTTAGAGGCTGGGGCTGGAGGGTGCTTTATTTTGTTTAACCTGCTACACACACACACATACACACATACACACACGCACACACTTCTCAAACAGTCACGTGACTGGTCCTGATGCTCCTGCTGTGCTTGTGAGGAAGAGTTTAGTCTGAAGGGAACCACCCTGCTCATCGCTCATCTGAGAGAAGCCTGTGTTGTGGACTGGAACAGACTTTGTTAGTTCCACCCAGGACCCAGTCAGTCACAGTGACACACAGTTCCATGGGCAGATCCTGGGCCTCAGGAGAGGCATTTGTCTCTTTCCCCCTTTTCCGGTCATTTTTACTGACTTCCCTGGGACCAGGAGCTAATGAGATGGAAAGGCACCAGGCTTGGAGCCAAGCTCCAGGTGCAAGTTGGGCCTCACTATTACCTGTGTGATTTGAGAACAGTTCCTTCCTCACCCTTTGTTAATCTCTATCTCTCTCTCTCTCTCTCTCTCTCTCTCCTCTCTCTGTCTCTCTGTCTC
>JAOXYA010055513.1:0-12054 GCA_028565675.1 Sorex palustris | reverse complement strand
TTGCCAGGCTCTCCGAGAGGGGCGGAGGAATCGAACTCGGGTCGGCCATGTTGGCCACTTGTAAGGCGAAAGCCCTATTTAAAAATAGGTAGTTGGATAGGTAGATGTATAGAGAGAGGGAAAGAAGGATAGACGATAGGAGGGCAGATGGGTATAAAGACAGATGCCTAGAGAAATAGCTTTTTGAGTAAGATAAATGAAGAAGGACTATAAGATCTGGATGGAGTGAATGAGGATGACCCGGACAATTCTGACAGTAAGGAGACTGGAAAAGCATAGTGCAAAGCCAAAGGACATGGAACCGGGAATAAGACTTCCTGAGTAAGAGACTAACGAAAGGACTCAAAGGGCTGGAGCTCAGAATGGCCTTGCTTGCCTCAAGTTCTATTGCTGACAGCACTTGGTCTCCTAAGCACCACCAGAAATGCTCCCCGGATAATTCGCTGGGAGTAGCCTTGAGCACTGTAAGTGACAATCCCCCCATCATAAGCCCCAAAAGAAAAAGAAATGATTATTTTGGGGTGTGATTCCAAGGCTTACCTGTGACTTAGATGTGACATCTACTCTCAATGTGACTCTCATACCCCTACTTTACAGATGAGCACACTGAGGCTCAGTGCATGTGTTTAGCTGCCGACATCTACCCCATGGTGGTTAGAAGAGGCATCGCATGAGATAATTCAAAGGAAGGTGCCCGGCACATGCAGAGAATGTGAGTTGTCACGATGACTGAAATCATTACTTGGTTCTTGTTATCACCAAGGAGAGAGGCACTCCCAGGAAGGGGCACATGGGCTCTAGCAGTCTGTCAGCCGACTGGCCTTCTTGTGTGAAACTTGCTTCGAGGACTTGGCACTATCAGGGGCGGTGAGGTAAGAGGGTCAAGTGAACCAAGAGCTCATGAATAGGGTTGGAAGGCAAGTACAGGGCCATCCTGGGAGATTTCTGAACTTTGGAGACATGGTAAAGGACAGGCCTCCAATCATGGGACTCTCGTTAATGTAGTCAGTGCTGCCATTTCCCAAGTCTGATTTGATCCTGTCGGGATCATCACTCCAGGAATCGCGCCTGGATACTGCTGCTGCTGCTGCTGCTGCTGCTGCTGCTGCTGCTCCTCCTCCTCCTCCTCCTCCTCCTCCTCTTCTTTTTTCTCACCTCCGATAGGATTTTAATTCATAGTCACTTTTGAGCGTGATTGTTTTTTCTGGGTTTATTCCGAGGGTGTTGAGGGCTTTCTGGAAGAGGGGTCTGACTTGTTAATGAATTGTTAAAGACTCTGAGAAAGTGTGCCCGCTCCCTCTCCCGCCCCCACACCCCCTGCACACAGTGACCTTTGAATGTTTTAGAGCAACTTTCAGACTTTCACTCCGTCTGTCCACCCGAATGTGACAGTGAGAAAGAAGTCCAAATATTATGAAAACGCCGCTATGATCTACAAGCTCCCCCCACCAGCACCCTTACTCCCCATTCTTGCTGTTCAGAGGGCATGGGGTTCCCCTTGAACTTAACCGTGATTTCAACATGATATGTTATCATTTTACTGTCTGTGGTCTTACTCAAGAATTCAGCGCTGAAAAACCAAGACATATGAAAAATGGTCCCTGGTAAAAAGCCTATATTAAGAACACGTTCGGCAAGAGATTAAGCTAATTGCATCCAGGGGAACATGGGTTATGGGGGTCTGGACCTGTGTTCTGACTTAGAATTACAGTCTCAGAAGGCATTTTTTTAATGTGATAGAAAATTATAGTACAAAGGAGATGGCCTGAATAATGATGTAGTGATAACGGAAAGGGAAAATGAGGTGCGGCCAGAGAACTTGGGTTCAGGAAGGCTGAAGATACAGACTCTGGGGGGTGTATAAAACCACTGCCTCAAGATCACAATTTCCCAGATCTCCGTTTTATATGGCCTGCAGACTCATTCGGTCTTTTCCATTAGAAAACTGGTTTTTTAAGCAATGTAGAGTAGAAGAGAGATCCCTGAGGCCTTGTAGAGTTGTATGAAGGAGGAGTTAGGAGATGAGCTGTTTCGGAGGCTCTAAAGGAAATGCTTGGTTTGATGTTTTAGGTTCTAGAAACCTGAGGTCATGAGGGAACAAAACCATCAATCATTTAAGATCATCATAATCTTCATGATATGGGTCATAAGAATACTGTTTCTCATTATAGCTGGGCGGGGGATGGAATTTAGGGTCTCATTTGTGTGAGGTATGCAAGCTACCATCAAGCCATGTCCCCAGACCGTCCTAATTTTTTTTTTCTTAAGTACCTGGACTGAGAGGTAGTACAGCTTGTAGGGTGCTTGCCTTGCATGCAGCTGACCCAGGTTTGACCCCTGGCACCCACATGTGATCTCTTCAGCCACCTAGGAGTGATCCCTGAGCCAGGAGTAAATCCTAAGCACTGCTATGTGTGGCCTCAAAACAAATCACTATCACTATCACTATCACCCTGTTGTTCATTGATTTGCTCGAGCGGGCCCAGTAATGTCTCCATTCGTCCCTGTCACGTGCTAGTGTAGCCTGATGCCATATTGGGGCTCTTTCAGGGTCAGAGGAATGAGGACCATCATTGTTACTGTTTTTGGCATATCGAGTACGCCACGGGTAGCTTGCCAGGCTCTGCCATGTGGGAGGGATACTTTTGGTAGCTTGTCGGGCTCTCTGAGAGGGATGGAGACTTTTGGGGCAGCCTCTAATCCCCTTTACAGGTGTTCCCAGTCAGGCACATATGCAGGCATGATACTCTCAGTAGCCTGCCGGGTTCTCTGAGAGTGAGAACTAGAGAATAAGAAGTTGCATATGCGGCCACTCACTTCCAGGTGCTTGGTTTTATAGTCTCTGGATCCTGGCCATTGATGGGGTTACATGGCAGTTGGTGGGTGTAACTATCTAGCTACTGGAAGGTGGGGGATCTGGGTGGAGGAGGCCCAGTCCTGAACTGAGCAGGCTTGGAGATTTCAGCCCCGGGTTCCGCACACCTGGGTTCCTCTGCCGGTTCCTTCCTTTGTGTGTGAGGCTCAAATAAATACAAATAAACAAATAAAATAAATAAATAAACAAACAAAGCAAATAGAAAACTAGGCACCTAACTTTCGCTTCCTCTAAAAGTTACACTTGCGGAGAATATCTGGACAATAGAAAAGACAGTGAAATGCTTTTGTATGAATACCATGCAGACAAGCGCTGTAAATAACTGTAATTTTCAGTCAAATAAAAATGTTTATTGCTGCCTTGCCATAGCTTTTCTGAATGAACAATTAAGCTGCATGCTTTGTTGCCGATAAAAATAACCCTTCTCAAGATTGTTGAGACTTGTATCATTGAAAGAGTATTTGGGGTTTTGTTTCGGTTTGATTTGGCTTGGGGGGGCACACCCAGCTTGAGACTTACTTCTGGGTCTTGGCTCAGGGATCAGCCCTATCGGGGTTTGGAGGACTATATGGGGTGCTGGGAAACAGACCTGGGATGGCCTGTGCAAGGCAAGCATCCTTCCCACTCGTTTTTACCCAAGCATCCATTGGACCAGACCTTTTGCAGCCTGTTAGAATATCTCTGGGAAGTGCACGGCCACGTTTGCGGCTGTGCTTCATGTCCTGATTTTACAGCACTGGACGGGATATAATGCAAAAGCTAATCAATGTCGACTAACAAAAACATGAACACAGAAGGCTTAAAAAGCTTAGAAAAAGCCTTAGACAAGGGCTTAATGTCCCCATGGTGAGATAGAGCAGCGTTCACAATTTTTTTCTATGGAACAATTTTTACATTATTCCTTTAGCCACTTAATGGTAACAAGCAATATAAAATAAATTATTGTGTGCCTGATTTGGGGGCAGGCTGGGGTGGGGAGGGGGTTGGGAAAATGGAGACAGTGATGGGGGAAAGGTGACAATGGTGGTGGGATTGGTGGTGGAATATTGAATGCCTGTCACGAATCATCATGAACAACTTTGTAAACCACAGTGCTTAAATTAAGTGGAAGAAAGAAAGAAGAAAAGAAAGAAAGAGGGAAGGAAAGAAGGAAAGAAAGAGAAAGAAAGAAAGAAAGAAAGAAAGAAAGAAAGAAAGAAAGGAAGATCATCTCCAGTGAGATGTTTTGAGAATTTCTAAATTCATCAGCATCAGTTAGGTGTGAATTTTAGAAGGACTTTTTTAAAAGTCCTTTTTAAATATTGCATTGCACTGGCCTTTGGGGCAGGGGAAATAAAAGACAATGGGAATGAACATTGTTTCAAGAGGATGGAAACAGAAATTCATTTCTCACCAAGAAAACATCATTCAAAGACACAAGAAGCCCCAAGAACAATAGTGGTTAATGCACGAATAGACCCAATCCCAGCCTTAAATCATTTCTCTGATGCTTAAACAAAAGGACCAAAATAATTCTGTTTGGTAAGAATCCCTGGGAGTTGTGCCTGGAAATATATTTTTTTCCCTCGCAATATTTGGATTTTCATGTTTTGTTTTTGGAGTGAGTGAATGTCCAGTAACATCTGCTGGGCCTGAGTACTATGTATTTCAGACCCAGAATAGAATGTGGCAGCCCTAAGAACCACAGGGACACTGTGTAAAGGATTCTTTCATTTATCGACTACATTCACAGTTCTTTCTGCTTCCTGGAGGAACAAAATTCAATAACCTAAAAATAATAATCTGAGATTAGGAAAGAAGGAAGGAGTTCGTACAAGAGCTCTGTGGCTTGGTATATATATATATCATTTCTGTATTTTGTTTTTTTTTTTTTGTTTTAGGGGACGTCACACCCGGCAGTTCTCAGGGCTTACTCCTGATGCTGTGCTCAGGGATTGTTCCTGGAAAGGACTGGGGGACCATATGTGGTGCTGGAGATCAAACCTGGGTCAGCCACATGCAAAGCAAGTGCCCTGCCCATGGTACTATCACTCTGGCTAGTATAGGTATCATTTTTTGATCTTCCAATGTGGCTCTGAGTCTCCTAAGAAGATAAAAACAAAGGCAAACAAACGGAGAGGTAATATATTCATATATTCATAATAGTTTCTCAGTGGTTATAATAAAATAAAACCAATTTTATAAGGAATTTTTCCCATCACAGCATATAATTGGGGGAGCTGCAGGCAGACCCACAGTGCTCAGGAGTCATCAGGGCTGTATCTGGTAGTACTCAGGCCCTGCAGTGCTGGGGTTCGAACCCAGGATTCTGCATGCACCTTGTCTGTGCTCTACCTCTTGAGTCACATCTCTGACCCCACATTTTTCCCTCTTAAGTAGCACTGTAGCATTATCCTCCCATTGTTCATGGATTTGCTCAAGCGGGCCCAGTAATGTTTCCATTGTGAGATTTGTTGTTGTTCTTTTGGGCATATCGAATACATCATGGTGAGCTTTTATAGTTTGCTGCAGGTTGACTTTAGGTTGACCTTGCGACCACTCATGATAGCACAGCAGTAGGGTGTTTGCCTTGCCTACAGCTGCCCAGCCGAACCAGATTCGATTCCTCCGCCCCTCTCAGAGAGCCTGGCAAGCTACCGAGAGTATCTTGCCCTATTGATATGCCAAAAACAGTAACAAGTTTCACAATGGAAACGATACTGGGCCTGCTGGAGCAAACGGATGAACAATGGAAGGGCAGTGCATGGTGCCAGGTTTTGCTGTGCGGGTGGGGTACTCTCAGCTTACCAGGCTCTCCGAGAGGGGCAGAGGAATCAAACATGGGTCAGTTGTGTGCAAAGTGAATGCCCTACCCGCTGTGCTATCGCTCCAGCCCTCTTAAGTAATTTTAAAAAATTCCTTCCCCTTTCAAAGCAGTCCAATGGTTGAGAAACCCACCCCCATGTCCTCGAGCCCTAGTGTATGTTGGAATTCCCGGGAGCCTTATCAGACAGAATCCCTGGGTCTCATCTCTAGAGTGTCTGAATCAGAATCTCTCGGGAATTTGTATTTCCAACAAACTTCTGCATAATATGGAGGCTGCTGGCCTGGGGATCACACTTGGGGACCTAAAGAAATGGAAGTTTTGAGGAATTATATGAAGTGGTAGCTTAGATGAGAGTTCAGCTCACTGATAAGAAAGCGCCTTTACCAGAAGTTCACAGCACACACACAGCCCACTTGAGGCGACTGTCCCTTGGCACAAGAAAATCCAGTTGTGCCACATTTGATGAGAAGCTTGCCATTTGCTCAGTGGACATGATAGAGAAGATCCAATGCCTCTTCCTGTGGTGCCTCACTGCGAGGTTGAAGTTGAGAATTCCGGAGGAACTGAATGAAGAATGCATGTGTTTTTCAGTGGAGGCTGTTTTCTTTAAACCTTATGCTTTTAAAAGATGGGGTCTTGATGAAAAGCCTTGCTCCAAGTGTTCTAGCATTCACTGGAATTCAAACACAATCCCTGCATTGTTTCCAATCGTGGATCGTTGCCTGTGTGCATGGGAGCAAGTGTTTCCCAAATCGCCCTGACATAATTTTAGAAGCAGGAAGTGCTGTTTGCTTCAAGAAAGGGAGAGCCTGCGTCAGGTGTCAAAGTTCGTGAATTGGGGAGGTAGGAACGAAGGTGTACTCTTAGGCACTCCCATCCTCTTTTCCCTTTGTTATCATTGTCCTTATTGCAGCGTTGTTGTCCTTATCTCACTCCCAGTCCTGGTGTTTGTACACACTTCATTGCCATATGCTGGGATGCATAGGCTATCTTGTGCCACTTGGGTTGAGATCAGCATGTGGGATGGTGAGACCTCAGGCTGACAATGCAGGTTACTGAGCTATGCTCCTAGACTCAAGACTATATTGATAAACATTTTTTAGATCACGATAGCTCAGCGCTGACTGCAGGCTTTGCAGACAGGATGCTCAGGTCTGAACCCCAACACAGCATGGTCTTTGGAGCACCAAGCCAAGAGTGTCCCCTAAGCACCACTGGGTGTGAGCCCAACATAAAACAAAACAAAAATCAAACAGAAAAGTGCTTTGCAGGTGTGGGATTGGCTTGGAAGAAGCAGTTCCTCTCTTGAATGGCCTTCTGTAAGGAATGGAGTTCTTCCTTCATGAGGCCGTAGTTGAGATTCCTGGAACTATAAGGGAAACAGGGAAAGAGAAGGATCCAGACGGCAAAATAGAACACTTATCTCTGGACCACAAATAAATCCAGACCAGAACATTCCTGAAGTCTGTCTGAAGGATTGATAGTGGCCATGAACACGTTCAGGCTGCTCTAAAGAGAAGACATTGGAAAACTAGAAATCGTTCTTCCAAACCAGTGGTCCCTACTTCTGATGATTTTGTACCAACCCTCCTCATCGTGTCCAGGGATGGTGACAGTGTCTTGAGATAAGACTGGTTGTGGTGATGAGAGGGGGGAAACTCTTAATGTATAGGGGTGTCAATATCGGTGACATTCCTCATCATCCTCCTGCACTAAAACAATTCTCGATGATAAGGCATTTCTATTCCAGTATCCAGGCCAAGACCCCTTGCTCTGAACTAAACCTACTATTGCCATAATAAAACAAAGGCTAACTAACACTGGGAGGGACTGTTTTTCTCACTCAGGATGTCAAGCAGACATTAGAGAGAAAACGTGGGAAAATATTTGAGGACACTGAGGGTGAGGATTGAAGAGTCCAAGCCTCTAAGACTAAGGGCTACACCAAAGAGAAGCTGGAGACAATGGGAATGAAGAAATACATAATGGGAAATTTTCCAATGCTGAGACAGCAGCCCCAGAGAAAGAGGAATAGCGAAGATCATAAGTAGGCACAGGGTTTAAAGCACCAAGAAGACACTTAAAATGTTTAGAAAAGCTAGGTGAGCAACAGGAACTCCTCCAATAATGTAGTTTTATTATCACCTTAATAAGAAAAACAAAATGTTTTCGTAGGCACACAACATAACAGGATAGCTGAGGACCTGTTTTCATTGATTTGTTTAAAAGTTGTACTTTCTAGAACCTATAGACAGTGGTTGAGTGAGTGAGGTTGAGTGATCTGTGGATGAAAACTCATCAATCTTTGCGATTTTCCTGTTCAAAATAAACAAATTTTAAGACTTTTCCATGTTTTCTTTATTAAGAAACTCATCAATTTTTGCAGTGTCTCTTTAGAGTTGAAATTTGTTCAAAATAAATAAATCTGAAGAGTTTTCCTTCTTAGGAAACTCATCAACTCTTGCAGTTTTTCTTTAGATTTGAAATTTGTTCAAAATCCATAAATCTTGAGAGTTTTCCATGTTTTCTTTATTATCTTCATGGAATGTGCCCTACTTGAAGGCAAGGAGTTGGGACTTTAACTTTTCTTAGTCAAATGCCATTTCATTACTCATGACTCCAGCTTTGGGGAATATGGTGCCCACCTTCCTCTCTCGTCACAGTTCCTCTATGTTGTTAAGGGAACAACCGATTGTGCTAATGTAAGAAGAGATATTTGTTTTATAGAGAAAGATGACAAGTCTCATAAATATAAGCTTATAACCCTAGGTCATGAACTCAGGATGTACATTGGGCATTCCAAATGGTCCCAAGCAGAGAAAGCCCATGGGTATGCTGAGTTTTGTCTGCATCCCATGTTCACTAATGGATCGTGCATGATTCTGAACGTCTGAGCTCTCTCCAGTGCTCCAGTGTTTTGCTTCTGTCTCCAAATACCCTTGTAGTTTCTGCACATTCAGCTCTAATTCTATCCATTGCAATGTCATTGTGGATTCCTTCTCTGCACTGTGTCATAGAGTAAAAAAAGCTCTAGTGGCTCATACTTAATTGGAATTAAATTGATGCTGATGCAATAAAATCATTCACTCAACAGATAAGCAACGAGCACCTTTTATGTACCGGATACAATTTAAGGTGATATTACAATAAACAAGGTTAAGATTTCTGCCTTCACCAAGTTTATGATCATCGAATAGACCTTCTCTCAGGCAGTTGGAAATGCACAGAGAGGATTAAATCCGAGTGAAGGGTGACAAACTGGCTGTTTTCAACAGGGTAGTCAGAAAAGGCATCAAGAAAGGCCATTTTCAGGAAGAAAATCTATGGTCCTCCTATCACTTCTGGCCTCATTTGCAATGAAGATTCAGAGAGAAGCCGTCATTTTTCATCACTTTATCCCCTCCAGTCCTCCCTTTGGGAAAGGTAATTGCCCTTCAAGAATTCCAAGACTCTTTTGCCAGGGCTGGAGACGATGACAGGAGACATACTGCAGAACAGCAGCAATTCTTATCAGAAATGTCTGAGCCTCCCAGAGAACTCAGATTTTCAGATGGAAAATGACGCTCCTTGCAAAAAGTGTCTTTGTAATGTGCTCCTCTTGCTCTCATGGTGGGGTGGGGTGTGAGTACACGCATGGGCACATCAGTGCACGCTCAGCGCATGCATATGCCTGCATGTCAGCTCCTTCTCTGGCCCCGATGGCTGAGAATGTCCAGGCCAGGTGGACGCAGAAGGCTGAGCCGAGCTCCACATCACCAACCCGACACTCTGTTAGGTTCTTGTTTGGATTTCGTGGTCTGTATGCATGTTGCATCTCTTCCTCTTGTCTGTTTTGTTTGTTTGTTTGTTTGTTTTTTGGGGGGTCACACCTGGTGAAGCACAGGGGTTACTCCTGGCTCTTCACTCAGGAATTACTCCTGGCAGTGCTCAGGAGACCATATGGGACTCTGGGAATCAAACCCCGGTCTGTCATGTGCAAGGCAAATGCCCTACCTGCTGTGCTATTGCTCCAGCCCCTCCTCTTGTCTTCTTCTCCTGGATATCTTCCTCTTCCTGCGAGGACGTGACTCAGCTCCAGGAGATTTTCTTTCCTTGATGGGCTTCTTCTGAAGTTCCAGGAACTTCTTTTTTCCAGAATGGCATACCCCAGAGTCTACTGCCTGGAATGGTTCCTCCCATGGGTCAGCTGCAGTATCCCAGCTGAAGTAATCTATGTCAGCCTTTCCCAATCTTTCTCGAATGATACCCCCTTCTGACCTTGTTTCTTTGCTGTCACCCCCTGCCCCTGTCATCAGACTCCCTACTTTCGCCCCTAGTCATATCCCCCATTGATGTGATTTGCACCCGTGACTCCCTGGGAATGTCGCGGGGCCCCACATGGAGCCATATGGCCTCTGGTTGAGAAATGCCAGTCCGAAGATACTGAAGGTCAAACCAGCTTTAAAAAAAATAAATCTTCTACCCTCTTGTCAACTGGAACCATTTTTTTTTTCATTTTTGGGTCACACCCAGCAATGCACAGGGGTTGCTCCTGGCTCTGCACTCAGGAATTACTCCTGGCAGTGCTTGGGAGACCGTATGGGATCCTGGGAATGAAATCTGGGTTGGCCTCACACAAGGCAAATGCTCTACCTGCTGTGCTATCTCTTCAGCCTCTGGAACCTTTGTTTTGAGCTCCTTCTGGCCCTTAATGCCCAAAGGTGCCCAGGGCTGATTGTCCGTGTAGAACTGTGGCCAGCTCCTTCTGGGCCCCAGCCTGAGGGCACTGAGATTAGATATACATTTTTAGTAGGCAGGGAGCCAGGGTCCTTTCTGAGGAGCACCTTCCCACCCTCCTTTCCCAGCTCCATTTCTTCTCACTCATTTCCAGAGATTCATTTTAGAGTGGATATTGCCTGTTCCTTTCATTCCTTCATTCATTCATTCACCACATCCATTTCTAGGGTGGCCAAAGCCAAGCGCCATGGTTTGCTGGTTGGCTTACAGCAACACACTCTTACCATTCTGAACTCACCAGGTTTTAAATAAAGATGGGACTGCATTGGATCCTTCCAGAAGTACAGAGGGAGCACCTTCTATCACTCCCCCAGCTTCTGGGACCAGAGCGACTCCTGGGCTTGCCGATTCATCACACAGATTTCTAGCAACCTCTTCACAAAGCCTCCTTCTTCACTTTGAATCTCAGTGTCAGGAATTGGCTGCTGACTCTAGCCTGTCAGGATACCAGTTCCTGACTTTGGCCCCATCCTAATCCCAGGCGGATCTCATCTTGAGACCCTTCTTCTACTCCCAGAGCTTTCCCCTAAGAAATTCCCATTCATCAGTTCTGGGCAGAAAGCACAAGGGTCTCTGGGAAAGCACAGCTCCACCCCTCCATTTCTTAGTAAAGACTCATTACTGAGGCTTCTGCGAACAGGACCACATCTCTGCCGTCACAGAGGCTGAGCTTGTACTCGGAGCCCGTTATTTTGTGTGGAATCCCAAGGAAAAAGTTGAAAGGGACACAATTTACTGACCCTTGTGAGAAATGGGCATCTCCCTCCTGGAAAGTTCAAGAAAGCCACGCTCTGGAGAATGTGCTGAGGCTTTCCAGAGAGTTCTTAGACACATGGCAGCTTTGAACTCGGTGAGCTTGTCCCTGAAGAGGCCCCTCGCTTCTTGTTCATTCCATGAGTGTGTGGCGGTGGTGGGGGGTGGGTGGGTTGGTCCATCCTCTCCTCACTCAAATCTGAGCCAGATTGTGCTGGCTTTGACCATAGAATATGCAGGGCAGGATGAGACTGGACGTTCGGAATTCATGACCCTTCCCCCTTGCTCCCTCCCTCTCTCTCTCCATGCTCACATTGGGTCTTTGCATCACCTACAAGACATCTCCCAATGCTGTGGGAGCAGCCCTGTGACCTGGTCAGGCCTCACAGGTCCAGCCCAAGTGCCATCTGTCATGGCTCTAAATGCCTCGGGAAAGAACCATCTCACTCAGCGACACCTCATCCAGCACGCTGAGGACTGAGAAGATGGCTGTGTGGAGCCACTAAGCGTTAGAGTGACCCCCCACTCCTCCTCTACCATGTGCTCTGGAGATGGAGTTGGGCTGAACCGTGTTGTTTGAGAACCACCCCTTAAAAATGCTGCCGCTATTTTGTGACATTAGAAGGCCACGGGGCGGGGAGGAAAACTCAACCCGCTCCCCTCCAAGGAGCCCCGGCGAGGACAGTCAGGCGTGGGGGCAGAAGACTCTGCGCTGTTCTCTTCTGGGAGCTGGGTTTTATAGTCTCTGAGTCTTGGCCGTTGATGGGATTACACGGCGCCAGGGGGCTAGTTGGTGGGTGTGACCCCCGCCTACTGGAATTTGGAGGATCTGGGTGGAGGATGC
>JAOXYA010055506.1:0-12054 GCA_028565675.1 Sorex palustris | reverse complement strand
GTGTTCAGAATCTGCACGCGTCCTGCCCCCAATTCCACCCACTCACCTCTCCCATCCACCTCACCTTCCTCTATTCATCCTGGGCCTTCCAGCTGCCTTGCGGCCTGACCCCTGCCCTCCTAAGTATCCTTACCAGGACTGTACATCAGAGCCTAAAATGAAAACCTTTAATTCACGAACAGCAGGGGGGCCGGAACGATAGTCCAGCAGGTAGGGCACTTATCTTGCACGCGGCCGACCCGGGTTCAATCCCCAGCATCCCATATGGTCCCCTGAGCACCGCCAGGAGTCTTTCCTGAGTGCAGAGCCAGGAGTAATCCCTGAGCATTGCAGGGAGTGACCCAAAAAGCAAAAACGACAAATAAAAAAAACCCTAAACCATGAACAGCCAAGATCCTGTGATAGTTTGCTTTGGGGTTTTGAGGGGGGCACCCTTGGCGGTACCCAGGGTCAGGGATCAAACCCGGGACTCCGTGCACAAGGCAGGCCCTCCAGTGCTTCGAGCTCTCTCTGACTTGTTGTGTTTTTGTTTTTAGGCTGTGCCCAGCAGTGCTCAGGGCTTGCTCCTGACTGCCTAGGGCTCTCCTTGGCAGTGCTCAGGGACCATACATGGTACCTGGAAACAATCCAGGGTCAGTGCACGTGAGGCAAGTGCTCGCTGGCTCTCCCGCCCAATGGCGTCTTATGGTTTTTTATTTTTATTTTTTTTGCTTTTTGGGGAGCACTTCCCTTGCATGCGGCCAACCCGGGTTTGATCCCCAGCACCCCATATGGTCCCCCCGAGCCCCCCAGGAGTGATCCCTGAGCGCAGAGCCAGGAGTAAGCCCTGAGCACTGCCAGATGTGGCACCAAAACAAAACTTGACTAGAGCAGAAGAAATAGTACAGGGCAATGGGCAGGGCGCTTGCCTTGCTTGTGGCTGACCCAGACTCGATCCCCAGCACCCCATATGGTCCCTCTAGTCCTGTCTGGAGTAAGCCCTGAGCACTTCCTTGTGTGTGGCCCTAACACAAACAAGAAGTACCTAAGCTTAATATTTTTTTCTTTCATTTTTTTTTTGAGTCACAGTGAGATGCACAGTTACAAAGCTATTCATGATCAGGTTTCGGTCATACATGATCCAACACCCATCCCTCCACCAGTGCCCATTTCCCACCACTAATGACCCCAGTTTCCCTCTTCTACCCCCCCCCAAGCTGCCTCTGTGGCTTTATGGCGGGCACTTTTCTTCTCTCTCTCCCTCTCTTCCTGGGCACCGTGGTCTGCAACACAGATACTGAGAGGTTATCCTGTTTGTTTCTTTACCTCCTTTCAGCATGAAGTTCCTATCCAGACCGGTCACTTCCAACTATCATTGCCATAGTGGTCCCTTCTCTAGCCCAGCTGCCTTCTCTCCCAGCACCTGAGGCAGGCTTCCAACTGTGAACCAATCCTCCTCGCCCCTTTTTCTACTGTCCTTGGGTATTAGACTCATATTAGGTGCTTTTTAAATTTTATATTCCACAAATGAATGCAATCATTCTGTCTGTCCTTTTTCTGACTCATCTCACTCGGCTTGATACTCTCCATGCCCATCCCTTTATAAAGCTTAATATCTTAGTATGTGGGGCTGGAGCAATAGCACAGCGGGTAGGGCGTTTGCCTTGCATGCGGCCGACCCGGGTTCGATTCCCAGCATGCCATATGGTCCCCTGAGCACCACCAGGAATGATTCCTGAGCGCAGAGCCAGGAGTCAACCCTGAGCATCACCGGGCCTGATGCAAAAAACAAACAAACAAACAAAAAAAACTTAGTATATAATTGCTTTTATTACAACAAAGTCTCCAATGGAGACGTTACTGGGCCCACTCGAGCAAATCGATGAACAACGGGAGGACAGTGACAGTGACAGTGACAGTGACAGTATATAATCACCACTCAGTTCAAGTTTCCAAACACATCTCATTCAGATGACTCAGATGTGTGTGTGTGTGTTTATGTGTGTGTGTGTGTGTGTGAGTGAGTGTGTGTGGTCCCAGGGATGGAAATTCAGGCCTCAGACATGCAAAACAGGGTTTTGACCCTGAGCTTTCTCCCCTGGCCCAGCTGTGATTTCTAGCAGGTGCCTCTGCCCTGCCGACTCCCTGCTCGCTCTCAGGTGGGGAGCAGTGCCTGGTTTACACACGCATCACGACACAGGCCCGGCTGGTGACAGCCGCCCACTCCCGTCACTGCACCGGCTCTCCAGGAACGTCTGGCATGTTGGGGGGGGCAGGGACATCTGCACCCGGGTTTTGGGGTGGTGAACCCTGGCAGACAGCAGGAGTGGGGTCGCGTGTGCCTGCCCCCCATGTGCATGTGGGGGGGATGGAGCTTCCTCTCCAGCCCTGGGGGACACACTTTCCCATTTCCAGCGTCTGGGGTGCTGGGAGTCAGGGCAGGGATGGACTTTGATGACCCCTCAGAATCGCACTAGTCCAGGGCCCAGGTGAGATAGCATAGTGGGGAGGGCGCTGGCTTTGCACGTGCCTGACCCGGGTTCAGTTCCCGGCATCCCATAGGGTCCCCTGAGCCCACCAGGAGTAATTCCTGAGTGCAGAGCCAGAAGTAACCCCTGAGCATTGTCAATTGCCCCAAAACCCAACCCCCCCCAAAAAATGCACAAATTTCCTTTTTTTTTTTTTTTGCTTTTTGCATCATACTCAGTGATGCACAGGGGTTACTCCTGGTACATGCGCCCAGGAATTACTCCTGGCCTTGCTCGGGGGACCATATGGGATGCTGGAATCGAACCCAGGTTAGGCCGCATGCAAGGCAAACGCCCTGCCCGCTGTGCTATCACTTCAGCCCCAAGATGCACAAATTCCACACTCTCCCCACAGACACGCTGGCTCCTGGCCCCCACTCTTCACTCCCCCGACAGCCATGCCAGCCCCGCATCCACATCGCCCCCTCAGGCCCCCCCACTCTCCCAAGGGCAGCTCCACGCTGCTTCCCCCGTGCCCCTCACACCGCGCAACAGCCAAGGCTGAGCCAAGGCTCAATCCCTTGGTTACAGGATGGCAGGAGAGTGGCTACACCCGCAGGCCACCCTCGCAGGCGGGCACTGCTCGGTGGCCAGCTGTGGGTGCCCAGGAGACCTCTCCCACAAGACCCCACAGGCCACCTGGCCAGGAGCTGACCCCACGGAACCATGAAAAACCAAGTGAACAGAGGCTGGACTGTCCTCCCAAGGGCCACTGGGGTCCTGCAGCCCAAACCAGCCGGAGCAGAGGGAAGCAACAGAGGGGATGGGGGCCCCCCAGCGTCTGGCCCCCCAAAGCAGCCCCAGAATCTTTCCCTTCTGCAGCGACAGGGCCCTTGCCCAAAGGGACACCTCAGGGACTGCCCGCGCCTACCTCAGTCACCCCGCCACACTGCATACACTGTGACCCTGGCTGCTGAGCCTTCATCTTCCTCGATGCGGGAAGTGATTTCTGTGCACTGTAGCCCAGTGTGGGCAAGCACCAGCAGGGGTGCAGTGCTGGGGGCCCCGAGTGTCTCCTCACCCCCTCGGTTTGGAGCCCGGGAAGCAGCTCTGGGCATATGCTTCTCGTGGGGGGGCCCTAAGAGCCCCTCTGGCACCACCTGTGTTGGATAACATTGGTTTGTCCTTGCTCCTCCCACAGAAAGCTTAGGTTTATTGAGTTACTCCCACCACAGTGCTCCCGAGCACAACAAATCCCATCAGGCACCCCTAATTCTATATTGCCTTGCGCACGGCCGACCTGGCCAAGCTGGGTTCGATTCCTCCGCTCCTCTTGGAGAGCCCGGCAAGCAACCGAGAGTATCTCGCCCACACAGCAAAGCCTGGCAACCTCCCCTTGGCGTATTCGATATGCCAAACACAGTAACAAGTCTCACAATGGAGACGTTACTGGGCCCACTTGAGCAAATCGATGAACAACGGGAGGACAGTGCTACAGTGCATTGCTATGCTCTTGCCCTGTGATCTATCGCCCCCGGCCCTTTTTCATTTTGTTTCAGGGTCACACCCAGCAACACTCAGGGCTTGCACCTGGCTTTGTGCTCAGGGATCACTCTTGGTGGGCTCATGGGACCATATGGTGTGCCAGGGATTGAACCAGGGACAGCACTTGCAAGGCAAGTGCCCTACCCACTAAACTTGCTATCCAGTTCCCTATTTGATTTTCCTTTGGTGTTTCTCTTCCGTGGCAGGTTTTAGTCATAAAAAAGGAACAAGGTTCCACAGGAAGAGACTGGACAGGATAGCAGGTATCGTGGGTCCATTGTATGGACCTGAGGACCCTGAGGAGGCAGAGGAGGCTGGAAGGTGGAACCCAAGGGAGAAATGAGACAGAAGCCTGATGAAGCCACAGGGCCAGGTCCTGAGGATCTGGAGGTCTGGAGCAAAAAGTGCACACGCATGTGTGCATTTGTACGTGCGTGTGTGTGTGTGTGTGTGTGTGCTTGCGCGTGCGCGTGCCTGTGTGTGTGTCCAAGAATCAAACTCAGGGCCTCGTAGAAACAAGAATCAAGGCACCCGCTTTGTGCTCTGTCCTAGACAGGAGCAAGCGTCCTGGTTTTGCACCAGAGCAGTGGGGCCCTATAGGAGTTTATTTCAGAAAGACCCTCCTGGGCCTGTGCAGAAGCTGTCATGGAGGAGAAGGAGAGCCAGGAGGAAGGACCAGCTGCCGTCCAGCTGGTGGAAAGTGATGGCCTGGACAATGGAGGGACTTTGGGGAACAGAGCTTAGGTTGGGGCCTGGCCGAGTCCTGGAAGGGAGACTGTCCCACCTCCTGGGGTGGCTGGAGGCCAGGGAGGGCCTCCCCCCATTCTCTCCATTTCCTTGGCTGCAACCTTAAGGACCAACACTCGTGTACAAGCAAAAATAGTTTATTTGAGGATGGAAGACCCATCAAGGGGGAGTCCCAGGGGTGAGGCCACTGCAGCTGCCTGGATTCGGCACAGACAATCCCCGAAGTCCAGGTGGGGAATGCCCCGCTGCGAAGAAGCCCTTCCCTGGGCCCCCTAGCTGCCTCCCCCGCTTCCCAGAGGAAGGACTGTGCAACTGCCAAGACTCCTCATCATCGGCGTCTTCGTCGTAGTCGAGGTTATCAGAACACAGGTTTGCAGCGTCTGGCCCGCGAGCTCCATGCAGTCCCCATCAGTGTCGTGAGTACCACAAGCAGCCTCCAGAGTTCAGGTGTGGCCCCGCCATTCAGTGGCGAGGGGGACACGTGATAAGGAGCCACAGGCAGGGACAGGTGGGCCTTTGGGGGTCCCTGTTGAACCCTCTAGAGGGTCTTTTCCGGCCGCTGTCCCTGGCCTAGTGACTGCCTTTTCTCTCTCCTTTTCCCCTGGCCACCCCCCATGGTCGGATTCCGACCAGGACTGGCCCAGGCGCTCTCCCAGATCTTAAAGTCCTTTGTCCGGCCCGTCCCTCCGCCACAAACCCTTTCGGGTAGCCCAGGAGGCCACGAACTCGCAGTTGTGATAGAGGAACATTCCCGAGAGGGTGAGGGCGATGCCCGCGTAGCTGAGGGTGCTCAGGCGGCTCCCAAACAGGAACCGGGACAGGACGAGGTTGCCCACGACCGTGAGATTGCCGAGGACGTGCACGGTGAGGGCGGAGGTGAGGGCCAGCAGGGAGAAGCTGGCCAGGTTGTAGAGCACGGACAGGAGGCAGCTGAGCAGGATGCAGGCCCAGAGCCAGGAGTCTGCGGGTGCGGGCGGGGCGGCCACGCCCGTCTCCAACACCAGGGCTGCACCTGCCAGCAGGCAGAAGCTAGGCAGGGAGGTGGCATAGAGCAACGTCACCGCGTCCAGTCTCTCCTCCTGCAGCAGGGCACCTGCAACCAGGACAGTGGCCATCAGCTCTTGGCGGGAAGTGACCCTGCGGCCCGTCCCCACTCCCAGAAGCCTGTCCAAGCCCCTTGGGCAGGAGGAGGGGCTCCCTGCTCTGGGCGAGAGTGATGGTCCAGAATCCAGGCTCAGACTACAAGGCCGGTGCCCTGTGTCCTCCTGTCATTTAGCTGTGACCTGACCTGTGACCTGGCACTCTGGGAGCCCAGGTAACTTTACCTGCAAGGCAGAGTAAACCTTTAGAAGTCAAGTGCCTGGGGCTGGAGTGATAGCACAATGGGTAGGGTGTTTGCCTTGCACGCAGCCGACCCAGGTTCGATTCCCAGCATCCCATATGGTCCCCCGAGCACTGCCAGGAGTAATTCCCGAGTGCATGAGCCAGGAATGACTCCTGTGCATTGCCGGGTGGGACCCAAAAAGAAAAAAAAAAGAAGTCAAATGCCCAGGGAATATAACCTGTGCCCATCACAGATTTACGTGTTATATTCCAACCACTTCCCACAGGCCGAAACAATAATCTATGAAGCTATCCAAAGGTCAATAAACATACAATGTTGCTTATAAACAAACCAACCAACGTCAGGGGCTCTCAGGCACTAGAGAAAAAGCTTCCTGGTTTTGTGGCCTGCTGCCTCCTTCCTTTCTTGACCTGAGCCCCTCATTGCATCTCAGGGAACCCACCCTGCAGAGGCCTGCAGAATATCCCAGCTCTATGGCTTTGACATTTAAAAAATCGCTAGGGAGGAATTGGGGGATGGGGCAGGAAAGGTAGCACAGTGGGTAGCACAATTTGCCTTGCATGCAGCAGACCCAGATTCAATCCTGGCAACCCATATGGTCCTCTGAGCCTTCCATGAACGATCCCTGAGCACAGAGCCAGGAGTAAGTCCTGAACACCTCTGGGTGCCCCAAAGCGGAAAAAAAAAAGATGGGGAACAAGGGAGCTCAGTGGTAGGGTGTTTGCCCTGCGGGTGTCAGGATCTGGATTAGATTCCCAGCACCACCACCCCCCCATGACCCCCAACACCATCACCACTACCATGCCCCCTCCCCCACACACACACACAGGTTAAAATAAGTTGAATCAAAACAGGAGAGCATTCATTGCTTCACTTACAAATAACCTTTGGGAGGACAAGGGATCAAAAAAGCCATTGTCTGGCTCGCCAGTCACCCACTGTTTATAATCCCTTATCAGCATCTTTGCCATCAACACAAGAGCTGCAGAGAGGAAGCCAGCCTGAGAAAAGCCCTTCAGCTTCTGAAGGAAAGGGGAGCTCCTGCCACTTTGCCTCTGCGTGACCCGTGATTGGGTGTGGACACCCAATCCCACCCCGGGGGTTATTTCGCAAAGGGGTGTCGCCCATCATCGCAGACTGGAGCTCAGGCCCTGAGTAGTGGGGGGGGGGGGGAGAAGGAATGACAGTGCTCAGGCCCGATTAGTTTTTCCTATCCCTAGCAGGGTCCAAATCTCGTCATTACTTTTGGATCATGAGAGCATTTGTACATGACCAAGCTCTCAACTTATAGTTGAGTATCGTGGCACTTTCACCTGACCCATTTTGATGCCAGGGTAGCTCACAGCTTGCCCTAGGTCCATTCAGTCCCTCATCAGGACCCTACTTTGGGGCTACTAGGAACTAAGGGCAACTGAGGCTTAAGTCGAGGAAGCAGAAGCACTAGAGTGCAGACTGTTTGGAGCCAATTTACTCCCAAGTTACAAAGCATAATATTAAGTGTCTTCCAGTGTCTACACAAAAAGGACATTGCTTTAAAGTGAACTATTCAAAAGACATAAGGAGAGGAGAAAGGCACTATTTCACTTATACATATAAAATCATAGATTTCTGAGGAATCTGACCTTACAAGTTAACAGAGTCTGATTAGGGGGAAAAGTGATAAGCTGGTTGGGGAAGAGAGCATAGAGAGGGCTTACAGATAAGCACAGAGGAATGGGAGTGACTCAGGAGCACTGTGCTGGGTATAACCTGATAAACCTAAGCTCCTTGTAGCAAGGGAGGAAGGACAAACCAATGTTATCCTACAAGTGTGGCCCCAAAAGAAAAGAAAAGAAAAAGTTATTTCATTTATCTGTACTGATATTTCAGGGCCAGAGTGATAGCATAGTGTGTAAGTCACTTGCTTTGCACACAGCTGACCTGGGTTTCATCTCCGATACCACCGGTGGTGCTGTGAGTCAGCCAGAATTGATCCCTCTGCTCAGAGCCAGGAATAAGCCTTGAACACAGCCAGGTATGGTCCCAAATCAAATAAAACATTTTTTTTTACCCGTCCTAACAACCCTGTAAGGAAATTAGTATGGAAATTTCAAATTATGTTTAACATCAAGCCACATCGCTGTCATGTAAAGGAAATTGGAAAATACCCATCTAAACTTGTGTTTGTTTGCTCTAGGTCCACTGTGTGTTCCTCTTTCTCAGCTCTGAGATCCTTTTTCTAATATATAAAAAAAAGTGTCACTCTATTTAGCTCAGCATTTTTAGAAAAAAAAGAGAGATCTGCATGTTGCCAGTGGGGTGAATGATCAGGAAAATAAAAGTGGTAAAAAAACAAGCTGCTGTATCTTCCCAGGATCAGGCACGTGCATGTGTGGTGCATGTGTATGTGCGCGCGTGCCTGTGTGTGTGCGCACGTGCCTCTGTGTGTGTGTGTGTGTGTGTGTGTGTGTGTGTGTGTGTGGTGTATGTGCGGGGGGGTGTTGTTGTTTTATGTAAGGAGGTGAGAGAGTAGATCACTCGCAGCTGTTCTCGGCTGGTGCAGGATACTCCTGGTGGGGCTTAGGTGGCCAAAAGCAGTGACCCAAGTCAGCCTCACGCATGGCAAGCCCCTGACTCCCTGTTGTGTCATTCAGGCCCAGGATTCAGGACTGTTCTCTTTACTCTGCAGGGAAGAATTTTTTCTAAAAAACAGATAATAAAATAAAACTTCTTATTAAGGAAAGGCACTAATTCTGTTTTTTAAAAATGGTTTTTATTTTTGGATTTTGAGCCACCCCCAGAAGTTCTCAGGGCTCTGCACTCAGGGGTCTGTCCCTGTGGTGCTTGGGGGACCACATGGCGCATTGGGATTCAAACCTGGATCTGCCTCATGCAAGGAGAATCCCCTACCTGCAGTGCTAATGCTCCAGCCCTAGTTAGGGCACATATTCTAAGGAGAGCCTGCTATACTCCAGAAAGAGCTCCAGAGGGGAAGAGATTCTCCGAAAGGAAAGGATAGGCCTCACAGTAAAGAGTAATCAGATGACTCAATGCCCAGTGCTCCAAAGGAGAAATTCATCCCTGGGATGAAACTCCAGGATGCAATTTGCAGCTTTGCTTTTGGTGTGGCGTTTTTTTTTTGGGGGGGTCACATTTGTTGATGCCCAGGGGTTACTTGTGGCTCTGCACTGAGGAATCACTCCCGGCAGTGCTTAGGGGACCACATGGGATGCTGGGAATCGAACCCGGGTCGAGTTCAAGGCAAACGCCCTCCCCGCTGCATTATCGCTCGATCTCCTGAGTTTGCAGCTTTGGAAGTGACTTGAGAGGCTGCTTTTCCTCTGAGCCATCTCGGGGGGGGAGGGGGGCGGGTGGCAGTCATTGCTAGGGGTTTGTCAAGGAGAAATCCCTGGAATCCTTTGCTCTTGTCAGTCCTCTCTGGGCGTCATACCTCACCATCTGTGACCTCCGTGAGAGTCCGCATTCACAGGTGGCAGCAGCCCCTTTACAGAATATATCTTACCTCATCAATATTTGTTGATTGGAAGATTTTGTTTTTCTGTCTCTCCCTGAAATTTACTGCCACGACCTGATAATGGTTGGCCTCATGCTTAAGGAAGTGACAGAGCTCAGTACTTCCATTTTTATAGTCCAAAGACATTTATTTTTGCTTTTTCTCAGCATGTTGTTCTTCTCATCAGGTTTTAGTTTTCCTACTTTCCAGAAAGGCTGGCTGTATTTCCTACTTCTCTATATCACCTGCATGCCAGAGACTTAAATCTATGAGACTTCCCAGTTTGCTTTGAAGAGTAAAATAGAAGATTTAGCCTTAAAGTTTTAATAAAATATATAGGCTCTTAATAAAATATTACTATTTAAATAGCATTAATAAAATGTGTAATGAAATGTTTTGCTATCATGGTCATGGGCTTAGTTCCAAACATTTGAAGCAAAACCTTCTAACTTGAATCATAAATCTCCTTAGTATGAACATTTGTGTCCCTGCACCCTCTTGGTTACCAGAGCCTGAGGTCAGTCGTTGGCAGTACTGATAGCTGATATTTAATAATTCTGTCCTCTGTGATGCACTAACTGCACATCTGTGTATAACCACATGGCACTTACTTTTTAAACCAAGGGTGTAAACAGTGGCACAGAGCTCAAAGCTGTTGTTTTTCTGTATTCTAGAAGGAAGCCAGGCTCAGGAACTGCTCCTCTGTCACTTAGGGAATTGCTTCTCCAGGTGTGTCCTGCAGCCTGGTGTCAATGGCTCCCTGCTTATTAAATTAAAAAGCCAATGCTCCTCTCCAGCACAACTACATCTGAATCTACATTTTAATAAGATCTCTGGGTGATTTTGCATGCAAATGAAAGGATGAAAGAGCACTGAGTTAGAACTCTTCAGTGACCTCGTTTTCTTGACATCATTCACCAGAAGATGAACAATTATGTTCCTGATCAATAAACTGTCAACTTCGGCTAGGATGCATCTCCGTTGCAACTTAGATCCAGATTATAGAGAGGCAAATGATAGAACAACTTGGCACTTAATGGTGTTGTTATGTCTCTGGTTCACTGTCAGAACCTCAGTGCCTCAAAAAGCCAAGACCTCACAGAGTCGGCCCCAGACTCAGTTTTTCGGAAAACTCCACTTGGTCTTTTATTTAGAGCTGGACGTCATGGCTTTCTCATATGAGAAGAGAGAGGATAAGATTAACCACCACAGACCAGGAAGGGATAGCCCAATAACAATCCAGATTCCGAGCAAACAGCCTTGAGATGGAGGAGACTTATCATTCAAGTTAGAAGCTTTTTCTTCCGAAATGTTTGCAACTAAGCCCATGATTATGATAGTAAAATGCCTGTATATTTTATTAAAATTTTAAAGCTAAGTCTCCTAAACTTTGATTTTTAGAGTAACACTTTCGTAGAAAAATACTTTCCCTAGCGAAAAATGTTGAAAATCACCGTGTGAAGGTTTTCTAAGCATAATTATCATTTATGCATGACAACATTTTTTACCTTTAATTTCATAGTATCCTTTACCCTTTATTTATTTATTTATTTATTTAGGCCCTGGTTTATATAGGATTATCTTACCTTGCCATGATTTGCTAGCTAAAACAGATTTTCTACGTATTTATTTATATCCGAACAGCTCTGTAATATAGTTAGGCCCTAAAGGAAGTAGACTCTTCCTTGGCTATAAATTAGAGAGTTGGGGATTTGAGGCATTTAAGAGATCGGTTAGGGAATGCAGCCACCGCAATATGAATTTTAATGAGAGCCCCCTAGAGGCAGGGAAGATGTATGACACCACTCGAAGCTAAAGCTCTGCTGGCGTGCAATGTTCGTGGCGTTTCTATGAACAGAGAAGCCTTTCGCCGACTTAAATAGGAACACCGTTTATTCCACACAGTTGCAAATTTTGCACTACCGTTTTAGCTGTAAAGGGACACTTTTTCTGAAACAAGGTGGCTACAGAACGCAGGGGTAGTAGGAAGTCTCACAGAAGCCCTCGGCAATTCTTTAGTAATACCGAATTTCATAGTAATTTCATTTTATACCTTACATCCAGTAGGTATAAGAGCGAGTGCTAGTTCTATCCCATTTATCTTCACCTAGTCTCTTCCTCTAAGCCAAATTTGTGGTGGGGAATATTTGTTCTTGAAAATACATTCAAATCAATTACATTTGTGATTAATGAATTAGAAAGAACGATGAGAGGGCGGAGCAAAAGTACAGCAAGTGGGTAAGGAAAACTGCATTGCATGCGGCTGATCTGGGTTCGATCCCTGGCATCTCATAAAGTCCCCGGAGCACTGCCAGAAGATATTGCTGAGTGCATAAGCAGGAGTACTCCCCTGGGTATCACCAGGTATGGTCCCCAACCAATAATAATAAAAATAGAAATAAAAGGTAAAGGCCCTCCCGTTGATCGTTGATTTGCTCGAGCGGGCCCAGTAACGTCTCCATTGGAGACTTTGTTGT
>JAOXYA010055495.1:0-12054 GCA_028565675.1 Sorex palustris | reverse complement strand
TTCTTTATGGATTGTGTAATTTGTATCTGTCTCAAGACAACCTGGGATGATTGTAAGAGTCTTGCTATTTCCTTCTAAAATCTCTGCAATTTTACTTTGGAAACTTGGAACTCCGTATCAACTACAGCTTGGAGTTAAAGTATAGAGCAGTGGGAAGGAAGTGATAGTACAGCGTGTAGTGTTTGCTTTGCACACAGCCAACCCGGGTTCGATCCCTGGCATCCCATAGGGTCCCCTAAGCCCAGCCAGGACTAATTCCTGAGTGTAGACCCAGAAGTAACCCCTGAGCATCACTGGGTGTGACCCAAAAAGCAAAAATATATAATAATAAATATTAAAACTAAAAAAAAATAAAGTATAAAACTGCGATCTCAGGGGTACAAAGGACACCTACAAACAGCCTGTGTTCCCAGGCTTCTTCCCGGCAGCCCCCAGAGCCTTCCCCCCTCTGTCATATAACGATAAACTAAGCTAACCTCAGCTTTCTATTCTGTCATCTTGGTCTTTGTGTTTCTCCCTAACCTTCTACATTATCATAACATGTGCAGTTCTCATACTGAGTGTCTAAAACCTCCCTCTCCACTCGGTTCCCAAAGAGTCCTTGGTTCTTGCACCTACGTGTTAGTTAGCTGGGACTTTCACTGCATTTGAAAGCAGTTAAATAAATGAACCCTCACTGCGGTTAAATGAACCCTCTAGATTTTTCTGGAAGGTATTCACATCCCACAGAAAGAGGAGCAAGCATGGCATTAGCTCTCCCTGGGTTTGCACCCCTGACAGAGAAACGACAGACACTTCTGCCCCTTTTCCTCCAACTTCCTTTCCTCGGAGGCAGATCTCTAAAGAAGCCTCAGAAGCTTCCTCCTCTCCTGAGTTCCCTTTCCTTGACCAGACATTTCCTCATCCCTTGACAATACTAAAGCACCAAAAATAGGACCGGGGAGATGGCTCAACAGGCGGGAGCTGCTGCTCTGCGTTAGGAGGTCCAGGTTCTGTTCCCTGAGCATCGTCAGCAGTGACGCCCAAGCACTGAGCCCAGAATAGCCACTGAGCACCCTGCGTGGGACCCAGAAGAGAAACAAAAGAACCAAAAACATCCTCGGGGCTTCTTAAAACCCTCCCTCCTCCAGATCCACCTACTGTCCTTCCCTCCCCACTTACTCCGCATGAAGACTTTCACGCACATTCTCCCCCGCCTTGTCCCCATGGGCTCCCAGGCGGAGGGTACATCTTAAAACGCCGACGTCACCTGCCGGTAAGCGTTAAACGATGGGTGAGCTTGGGCCCATACTTCATCACGCATCACAACCAGCCTCTGCTTCAAGGCATCTGTGTCAATCCCCCGCATGACCCTGGCACAAACCACAGTGCGTGAGCAGGTTCACCTCAGGCCTCGCCTCTGGCCTGTCCATGGCCCCTTCGAGTGGGCAGTTCAGAAGGGTGAGCATCTCCGTGGGCACACTGAGGACAACGGTGGGGCGTGGGAAGGCTAAGTCATTTGTGTGCTCATATAACGTGGTTTCGGGGGAAGGCCTCTGACCACGCACCCATCATCCATCATCACAGTGTCGACACCTTCAGAGCCACCTCTGCAGGGGTGGGGTCAGCAAGAGGGAGGGTCCCACTGTCCCTGCAAAGTCCCTGCCCTCCATCTGTGGGTGCCGTAAGGGTTGTCGGGGAAGGAGTCTGATGGAAGAATGGGGGTGGCAGGGGCAATAGCCACCCAAGGAGGATCCAGAGGGTCCAAGGGAACAGCGGGGTGGGGGTGGGGGATCCCTGGGAGAATTGAGGGGGAGGCCACCAGATCTTTCCCCGACACGCCCAGGAGCACTGTGTGACTCCCGGTGCCGGGGCTTGCTTATCCCTTAGTCTCCTGGAGGAGGACTCGGAAGAGGAGGGAGACTTGTGCCGCATCTGCCAGATCCCCGGAGGGTCCCCGGCAAACCCCCTCCTGGAGCCATGCGCCTGTGTGGGAAGCCTGCAGTTTGTCCACCAAGAGTGCCTGAAAACGTGGCTCAAAGTGAAAATAACATCAGGTAGGTGGAGATGGGAGCGTGGGTGGGCTGGGCCAGCAGACCCTCCTCCCAAGCTCGCCTGCCCACAGCCCCCACACGAGTCCGCTCTATGCAGATTAGGGGAGGGAGGGGCTTGTTTTTATCCCAAACACTGAGAGAAGGTCCCCAAATCAAAGACAGCTAATCTCTACCCAGGCTGGAGAAGCCACATTGATCTCCCAGGAGAAAGGAGACCAGTGTGCTCGGTGATCAAACCAAGGATGCCGGCCATGCTGTTCTGCTTCCTTTCTCTTGCGGGGGGGAGGCTGGGGGGGTCACCCACGACACAGAGCAAAGCTGCCTCTGCAGGAGGGCCACGAGGGGAGGGGCCGCCTGGCTCCCAGGCCCCACTGGGATAAGTCACCCCAGAGCTGCCTTCGTGCCTGGGGGGACACCCCTTCCTCCCTGTTGGCAGCCTCCTCACCAGGCCAACCCTGGTTTTCTCAGCAGAGCAGGAGATAACTTTAAAACATGGTTTTGGGTGGCCAGAGTTGGAGCCGAGAGCTCGAGCACTTGACTTCCCTGTGTAAGGCCTCAGGTGTTAGGTGGGGAGGAGGGGTAGAACCGAGCAAACAAAGCCCATAGCTTTAGGAATGAGAGACAGGGTACTGCAGACATCCAGGCAAAGAGCAAAGTGCTGTCTCGGACCCAGCCCTCTCCAAGTGCTTTAGCCCCGAGCCAGATCCCATTCTTTCCCCTCTTCCTACTTCTTCCCCCCCAGTCATCATTGCTGCCAAGGACCTTTCCCCTGTGGGAAGCCCCCCACACCCACACTGGAACCTGGATGCACCGCCCCCAACCTACCCCAGAACACTCAGGCCTTCAGAGAGCAAAAGAAAATGCTGGCTGTCATCACCGCTAATGACTCTGCCAGGCAATGCTTTATCTTACTAGAAATTTGGGCCAATTAAACATCTAGCACAGGGAGAAAAAAAAAATCACCCATGAAATGTGTGGTGAAAGTGCTGCTAATAACTGCTGGTAAATGCCAGCTCGTTCCTGTTTATATGAGCACACAAGCAAGGGCTGGAGTTCTGTGAGACCCTCCCAGCCTAAGGCCTAACGGTGAGATGCTAACGAACAAACAAGCAAGCAAGCCTCCAGACCCCTTTGAAATGCTTCATTGTTTTTTTTTTTTCCATAGCTCCAGTGGGGAAAAGTGGGTAGCACTGGGCTCTGAAAATGGCACCAACCCCATCTCAGATTATGGATGGATCCTGTGTTTCCAAATGCACAGCCAAAATGCCATCCTCTGCCACCAAACAGCTCCCGCGTCTACAGGGGAAGGTGCCGGCTGCAAGGTTTGCTCACATGCATAGCCACAGACGGCCCAGCCACTTCTGAGCACAGGAAAAGCAGAAGGGAAAAAACGCTGATCTAGAGGCTCGTTTTCAAAATAGAATAGTCACAAAGGAAGCGTCTGTTGTTTCTTTTCCCAGAAAGAGTCTACTCGCATGCAAGGTGGCCTGGTCACGTCGACAGCCTGGACTTTCTCATGTTCCCAGGCTCCTCTGCCGCAGGGAGGGCCACTCTAGAGCCACAATGTCAGGGCAACTTGTGCCATCACAGCCTACCCTCACCCCCACTTTCTTGGCTTGGAGCTCGTGGGTGGACAGAAAACCTCTGTCCAATTGGCAACGGGCAGACACCTGTCCAGGGACGTGGGACCTCTCTGGCTGGTGATTTGGATGTAGGCATCAGGGTGTGTTGTTTATACTGAAACAGCACAGGACCTGCTCCCACAGTCACGGGTTCTATAGGAAGTTTACATAACAATGAAATGGAGTGCCAAGGAACCGGTTCAGGTTTCAGAGTCAAGGTCATTTCCCAGAAGATGGTTGGCTTTGAAAAGAAGGTCGCCAGCCAGAGAGTGAGCTCACTGGGCTGGAGTGACCACGAGCACTGGGATAGGAGGAACCCCCAATCACCACCTAGTGTTAGCCAAAAACAAAGTCTTCTGGGGGGCGGAGTTTGCTGGAGAGATAGTAGAGTGGTTAGTTGCTGGCCTTGCATACACCTGACCTGGGTTCGATCCCCAGCATCCCATGTTGTTCTCCAAGTACTGCCAGGAGTAAATCCTGATGGAAGAGCAAGGAGTAAGCCCTGAACATTAACAGGTATACATACTCCTCCCACCCCCCTCAAAACATTCTTTTTAATAAAATCATAAAAATAAAAAAGAAGGCCACTGAGGGGCTGGGAATAAGGCTCTGTGGTAGAGCCCGTGCTTTGTCTGAGTGAGACCCTGGGTTTGATGCCTGGCATCAGAAAAACATAAATGGTTTTTACAACCCGGAAGTCACTACACAGACACACAGAGCTCCCTCCTCAAGGGCAATACACCAACACCCCAAGGGTTGCCACGGAGAAGCCCCGGACCCACAGAGTTGTCTCTCTGATTTCAGGAGCAGACCTGGGCTCCGTGAAGACCTGTGAGATGTGTAAGCAAGGCCTGCTCATCAACCCAGATGACTTCAACATGACCGAGTTCTTCCAGAAGCACCAGCAGTTCCGGGTAAGCGGCTGGGCCCTGCGCCTGCCGGCCAGGTGTGTAGACAGCTCTTCCTGAGGCACAGATGGCCAAGGCCTGGGCTAGTGGGCTGGGGAGACAGTTGGACTCACTCCTCAGACAAGGCCTCTTACTAAATTGGAGCCCTGGAGGGGGGCAAAGACTTGACCAGCAGCTGTCGGGGATAAAAGCAGGAAGCTGCTCTGGCTGAAGTGGACACATGAAGGTCACCATGTCTGGCCAGTCCCCTGCCCTACTTTACTGACGCTGTCTTGGTTGAATAGCAAAGGAAAATAAAGCCAGGGTGTCGGGGCCTGGGGACGGGGCTCAGTGACAGAGGTATGAGGTCACGAGTTAGATTCCCACATTACCCAGAGTGACCCCCAGCACAGCTGGGTGTGACCCCCCCCCAGGACCACCGCCAAGTGTGAGGCCCTCTAGTACAATACAACCCAACTGTGTCGCCCAACACCAACACCACAACTGACACCTCCAGTTTGTTTTTTTAATCAGTCTCAGAGAACTAATACATCAGATAACTCTAGGAAATGGCTTCAAGGTGAATAAAAACTCTCAACGCACCTACTGTGTGCTTTTGTTTTCCTTTGGGGGCCAGACCAGCTATTTCTGGCTCTGTGTTTGGGACTGACCCACACATGGCGCAGGGGATTCAAAGAGGGTCCGTGGGATGTAGGACTAGTACCCCAAGTCTGAGACCATTACTTTGGCTCCCGGGGGCTCTTTTGGCTTCTGGTGAATGAATATTCCAGGGCGCTGGGTTATGTTTCCACTGCTGTGAAGAGTTTTTTCTACTCAGGTGGGCCTGAGAGAAGGCGTTATCCTATTCAAGATAACAGTCAACTGCCTAATGCACAGGCTAACACCCTTCTATTCAGAGCTGCCTTGTCAGTACGGATGTCATGGCCCAGCTGTGGGTGGCCAGCAGTCGCTTCCAATGTGCATGGACTCCAAGTGTTTCAGTCATACCCAAAGTGAGGGCACCGAGAAAGGGTTGGACCATATCACCACTTCAGATACATTTCATATTGAGATGACAAACATTTGGGCATAGTAGCTATATTACTAAAATGAGTTTATATTACTAAAATGAATTTCACCAGTTTCTTTTTGTTTCTCTCATGTGCCTAACTAGGAAATATTTTTTGGCTTTTTGGGTCATACCTGGCGATGCTCAGGGATTACTCCTGGCTCTGTGCGCAGGAATTACTCCTGACAGTGCTCGGGGATGCCAGGGATCGGCAGGTCAGCTGCATGCAAGGCAAGCACCCTCCCCACTGTACTATCACTCCAGTCCCACTATTAGGAGTTTCTGATTCACAGGCATGGCTTGACTTTGTGGCTCATGGTTCATTTCCCCAGGCTGGTGTTAACCTAGTGTCCTGCATCGAATAAGCCACAAAAATTTATCAAATGAAAATAACTAATTCTTACCATTATCTTTAAGATTATACACCACTCACCTCCCAGAGTGATTCTAATAATCACTAGAAAAAGTGATTGGGGTGTCCGAAGAGCTCAGCATGAGGCTGCTGAGCCAAGTCTAAGCCCCAGGCCCACACTACATGGCAGAATGATGCTTGCAGCTCTGCTGATGGTATCCTGGTGCCTACAGCCCTGTTGGAGACTACCTGGGCACTGCAGCTCGGAGTAGGGGACCTTCATGGCTAAAGCACTGTGAGGTCCTGGGTGGGGCCCAATCCTTACAGCAGCACCAAACAGAGAAACAATAATAAAGAAATTCTGACTCATCCTCCTGTGAAGCACATCACTTTAAACCTGCAGGATTCTGGTGTGACAGCTAATAAAAAACCATCCTTCAAAGGTGGCATCCCCTGAGCCGTGAGACAGCCAAGCTTCTTGACAAAAGGCAAGATGGCACAGGTACAAGTCTGGGTGGATCTGTGGCTACTCTTCCAAAAATCCTCAGGCTGCTGGACCAAAGAACAAAATTCCCGTCTGAATGGAAACTGAACATGCAGCCGAGACCAGGATGGAACAGCCACAGTGCCCAGGAAGCAGCAAGTGGAAGAGAGGCAGGAAAAAGGGCTCCCTCAGAAAGGAAGTTGGTGTTGGGAGTCTGACTGTCCTTAGAGTCGCAGCTTGATCAGCCATTGCCTTGCAGACTCAGAGGCAATACAATGAGGGCCTAGCATCTCAGGAGGTTGGGGGCCTGTGGGTGCTGACAGATTCCAGGAAGCATATCAGAGAACGGATTTTTACAGGAAATGTAGCGTCAGCAGCGGCCCTTGGGAGGATATGTCCAGAGGAGACCAGCTTCCCTGGAACACCCCTGCCCACCGTGCCCACTTCCCAGATATCAGGCAGCCCAGGAAATGCCCACTGGCTCTTGTTTGGGCGCCACAGCCAATGGTGCTCAGGGATCACTCCTAGTGGTGTTTGGGGGACCATATGGGATGTCAAACCCAGATCAGCTGTGTGCAAGGCAAGTCCCCTTACTCGCTGTACTATTGCTCTGGCCCCCAGGCATGCCCACTGGATCTGAGCACTTCCCTGTCATGCTGTGATATTTGCAGAACTGACTCACTAATGGCACCTCTGCCCAGTGGCTTATACTCATATGGCCAGAGGCAGCCTCCAGCTCCCCCTGCCCAAAAGCACCCAACTTTGACTGATATGGAGCTATATCTTAGCATCCCACCCCCCAAGTTAGCATCATACCTAGAGGAAACCACACCAGCACTCTGGACTTCAGTGCTCACGTCATATGTGGCCAATGAGGGGTTAGGCCTCACAAAACCGGATGCCAGAGAAGTGCGGAGAAGACACTCGAGACCAAGAAGAGCCACCTTCCAGGCACCCAGCGGACACCAGGGAGAAAGTGTGGCACCCCAGGACCACGTGTATGCATGAGAGAACAGAACTGATGCGGGCCCACATGGGTCAGACCTGGGTGCTGACCCACCAGTTGCGAAAGCTGATGACAAACACAGTCTCAGAAAGCCGTGTCACCCAGGACTTGGGGGAGGTTCTCCAAGAATAATAACCACAGCAACTGCTCCCAAAACACCAAGGTCAAGCATGTGATACACACTTTGCTCATTAGTAGAGAGAACTTCCAAACCTGCCTGGCATGCCCCCCCATATATGAGCCCAGCCCCCAGTTCCCAAAGTTTGTCTCATCTGGACCCATGATCTCAGCCATCATCAGTGCTGTTCACTCCCTTTCAGAGAAAATAGGTCTCTGGAACCCTAAAACTGAGTTCCGCTCATCCAATTTTCACTGAGTCTCAACTGGTCAGCCAACTCATTTATGGTGGCACAGGTTCTCATTAGATTTTTATTTTGGTTTGGGGGCTACACCTGGCTATGCTCAGGAATCACTCTTGGTGGGCTTGGGGAACCACATTGGGTACCCAGATTGAACCCACATTGAATGCATGCAAAGCAAGCACCCTACCCACTGTTCTATCTCCCCAGACACCTCCCATTAGATTTTTATTTTGCTCATCTTTGATTATAAAATCATGAACTCAAAACTCTTGCATAATTGCTCAAGAGCTAGTACAGGGGTGAAGGCATTTGTCTTCTTATGGCTGACCCTGATTTGGTCCCCAGCACTGAGCACTGCCAGGTGTAGCCCTGGAAGCCCTAAGCATCACTGGGCTCACCTGAGTGTTTGCTGGCACTGCAGAGCCCTTGCACTGACTAACCTGGTTTCCTGGGAGTCACCAGATAGGCCCCTGGCCACTTGAGGACTGTTTTTGGATCCTTGAAAAAAAAAAACAACCTTCTATAATCAAAACTGTTATTAAGTTGCACCATTTGGTTTGTTTTTCCATTAAAATGCTGGTACATGGCTGGAATTTATCTCAATGGTTAAGTGAATGTTTTGCATATATTAGACCTGAATTCAATCCTCAGTACCACACACACACACACACACACAAATTAAATTAAACCAAATATAGGCTGGGACTGTGACTCAGAGCAGAGCACTTGTCTTGCATGTGTACGGCCTTGGGTTTTAGTCCTGATACCATATGGTTCCCGAACATAGCTGGGGCCAGTCCCAAACCAAAATAATACATTCAGGTGGAGCTAGGGAATGAGCACAGTGGCAAAGAGTATGTATTACATGCATGAGAACTGGGTTTGATCCCCAGCACCACCAAAACTTTTGCTGAGGAATAAACCCAGTGACTTAGATCATTTACCTTGCAAACATAGGGTCATGAGTTCAAATCCTGGGTGTTCTACATAATGCAAGTAGCAAATCCTGGCAACTCTGCTGTATGAGCCCGGCTGCCATGCAGTCTGTAAGCCTGATGCTACAAGCGTTTACACACACACCAAACTGTTATGTGTGTGTAAGCAAGCACCATCAAAGTGAGGGTGTGGCTCCAGATGAGTACCCTCAGGCAGCAAGTGTGTACATGGCAGCAGCGGCATAAATGGAGGGGAGGAAGGAGAGCGAGAAAGAAAGCCTCCCGGAGGCCAGGTATTATGTTTTATTCTAGTGTAGCAAAACTCACATAACCTGGAAGTTTAGCTTTTTTAGTTTAGGTGGTTTGGGGCCTCATCCGATAGTGCTCAGGGCTCACTCCTAGCTATTCATGTTTAGAGGACCACTTATCAGCCATCAGCTTGGAGCAGAAGTTCTCACAGATGGGAGGTACCCAGGCAGTGGCAGGCGCTGGGATCTTGTTAGAAAGGGACATTCTTGACAGTTGGAAATGATCACTCTGGACAAGAACCGAGTGCTGAAAGTAGATAAAGGGATATACATGATAAAATGTCAGTACCTGTACTGCAAACCATAATGCCCAGAGAGAGAGAAGGGGAGAGGGGGGCGCGCGGGGGGTGTCTGCCATAGAGGCAGACTGGAAGTGGAGGGGTGGAAGGAGGGAAACTGGGGACATCAGTGGTGGGAAATGTGCACTGGGCAAGGGACGGGTGTTGGAACACTGTATGAATGAAACCCAATCATGGACAACTTTGTAACTGTCTATCTCAAAATGATTTAATTAAAAACTTAGTGGGGGGAAGGACATTTTGGGGCCCCACCCAGGATGAATGAATCAGCATGGTCTTGGCATGGAGAAGGGGGGTCAGCATGGAGGGGGCCACTGGTATTGAAAAGTGACTGCATTGGACAAAGCCTTGCTAGCCATTCTGACACCTGGTAGTTAGACTTGGTGCCGCTAGAGTCAAAAGTCATGGTTGAGCCGTCTGTCATCTGACCTCGAATGAGATGTTTCTGCCATCCATCCCCACACCCCTGAGCAGGCACAGCCAGGCACAGGGACCCTGGAGCAAGGAGGCAGTTGGCTTTTTCAAGCTCCCCATCTCACATCCGGACACCTGACCTGACTGTGTCTAGGATTCTTGCCTGGGGGTGGGGTGATTGGTTCTGGGGAGAGCCCATGTCCCCGTGTCCACAGTTAAAAACTCATTTTACCTTAACGCTTTGAGGGCAAGAGCAGGCAGGGCTGGTGCCTGCCTTTCTATAAATGGAGTCCCCTTAGGCCACATGCAGTTAAGATTCTGCTGAAGCAGGGTGTGAGGGTCCATAGTCATGGTGGAAGGGGGTGCAGGGCAGAGGGGGGTGCTCCACCCAGTAGTAACTTGCTGCCCGGCCCCACTGGGGCTCAGCTGCAGATGGATGTGCTTGGACAGTTGCTGTCCCCTCGTCCCCCTCAAAGCCGGGAGTGTCTCTGGAACATACTGCAAGGCTTGATTGAGCCTCCCCACCGCCACCCCAGGCTGCTTGCTCCTTTGCGTGGGTTAGATGGAGAATTTCCACACAAAGTCAAGCCCCCAGTTGAAGTGAATAAGAACAAAATGAATTGGGGCGAGGGGGGCGGTGCCACGGTGGCAGGGAGGGGTGGGAGGAGAGAGAAAAACATCTGAGGAGTGGGCTAGTACTCCAGGGCGTTGGGTGGGGTGTTCCCATGTCTTCCCCCAAATGCGCCCCACACCGCACACGGGTTCACAAGTGTGACCAGAGCAGAGGTGGATGGTGAGTCGCCTCCAAAGCTGAGCCCCAAGTCACACGGCACCACCTCTAGGTCAGATCCCTCACAGGGGGCTGCAAAGGGATGATGGGAAACATAGGCTCCGAGGGGCCGGCCCCGCACCAGGCACCCCATGAAGGGCGCGCAGAGAGGAGCCGGCCGCAATTTATGGGGCTTCGTGACGGGTTCCCTCCCACAGGCCAGAGAGGAGACACAGCCTGCTAGGAGCGACTCTCCAAATTATCTGCAGAAAACATTAGTGGATATTTCCCCATCTGCATGCCTCCGGGCCTCACTGAGTCATAAACGCAGACGGTTTCCCTGAGCGCTTTGACAAGCCCCATAGTTCCCTGCCAGGTTCCAGCTAATTGATTTGCCATTGAGCATTGGGGTTCACTTCGAGGCTTACCAGGGGATGATGCCCAAGGCCAAGGGGATGCGCCTGACACCAGGCTTGGTGCCCAGGAAGGCACTCAGCAGGAGGGGGCAGAAAGGCTTTCCGGAGGAGGTGGCACAAGGGATGGATTTGAAAGAAGGCGCCAGGCCACGGTGAGAGGGGGCTAAGTACAGTGGATAAAGCCTGCTCTTGACTACGGCCAGGGGAGCCCTGAGAACGTGGCTGAAAACGGGCAGAGAGGCCTTTCGCTTTGTTTCATTTTGGTTTTTGGTCCACACCCCATGGCATTCAGGGGTCATACCTGGCAATGCTCAGGGGACCACATGGGATGCCACATGTAAGGCAAGCACCTTAACCCCTGTACTATCTCTCTAGCCCCTGCTTGGAGCTGTTAAAGGTGGAAGGACCTGGAGCTTAGGTCACCTCTCAGCCTGTGTCCCCAAGACTTAGAGTTGTCCCAGTTCAGCAAGTAGAGCTCTGTGGGCCCCTCCCTTCCTCGGCGGCTTCATCCTGGAAGGATGCTCTGGGCCTGCTTCCTGAGCCTCGGGGTGACGGGCCTGGGACACAGGCTCAGGAGGCACTGCAGGCTTCTGTGGGAGGAAGGTGATAAGGTCACCATTCCAAGTCTTCCCGTTTGGGAACTCAGTCCCCACACTTCCATTCCAGGAGCCCCCACACCCACCCACAGGACAGACAGGGATGAGGTCATTGACTTCCTGGCAGTCCAGGACAGCACAAGGGTCAGGTCTGACAGCACAGCAGCCCCAGGCATCCAGGCCAGACCGGCCTACCCTCACTCCATGGAGCGAAGGAACAGACCCCACCCAGAGGAAAGCCCAAAGGAGCACAAAGGCCAGTAGGGTGGACAGAAAGGACAGTGACGATGGGGATGATCGATAGTCAGGAAGACGTCACCTGGAAAGGGAGGTGGGAGAGGGGCCTTCCAAAAGAGGCACAGAAGGAGGTATGGTGCTGCCAGCAGGTCAATCTGTACCTGTGAGGCGAGTGCATCAGCAGCCTCATGGCGCCTTCAGACTTTCAGATACCCCAAAATTGCTGCTGTGCCTTTGGCCAGACCCCAAAAACTTGGGGCAAAGT
>JAOXYA010055478.1:0-12055 GCA_028565675.1 Sorex palustris | reverse complement strand
TGTTTAATTTCCAGGTGTTTGATTTGGTTCTCCGTGTCTGTGTGTGATTCACTTCTATCCTCAGTGCATCATGGTCTAAAAAGATGTTCAGCCTCATTTTTGATAGGTGGGATTGCATTCCTTTCCCGAGCATATCAGGGCAGAAAACCAGCTTTCTAGAGATCGCTTTAGCTTCACATACCCAGAGAGAGTCCGGGACCTGCTGGTGAGCTGTACCTGGTTGGAATAGAAGACCTTCAGTTTTGCTGCCGAGATGTGTGCTTCCTTTCCTGTCCCACGCAGATCAGGGGAGAAAAATGTCTTTCTAGTAGACAGAGCTAGCTGTGCATGTCCAGAGAGACCCCCGGGCCAAGGGGGCAGGCTGTACCTGGTTGGAATATGAGACCTTCAGCTTTGTTACCGAGAGGTGAGCCACTGTTCCATCCCAATCAGATTGAAGAAGAAAACCGGCTTTCTAGGAGATCAAGCTAGCTACGCATGCCCAGACAGAATCCCGGGCCTATGGAGAGCTGTACCTGGTTCGAATTGGAGACCTTCAGCTTTGCTGCTGAGAGGTGGTCCTCCAGTCCTGCACCGCACAGATCGGGGAGAAAACCTGCTTTCTAGGAGATCAAGGTAACTGCCATCCAATAGAGAGTCCAGATACCAGCAGGCGAGCTCTACCTGGTTGGAATAGGAGACCTTCAGCCTCGTTGCCAAGTGGTGGGACTCCAATCCTGTCCAGCGCAGATCATAGGAGAAAACCGGCTTTCTATGAGTTCAAGCTAGGTACGCATACCCAGAGAGAGTCCCGGGCCCTGGGGGAAAGCTGTACCTGATTGCAAAAAGGAGACCTTCAGGTGTGTTGCTTAGAGGTATGCCTCCATTCTTGTCCCGCGCTTAAAAGGGCAATAAACCGGCTTTCTAGGAGAGCGAGCTAGCTGCGCATGCCCAGAGAGAGTCACGGGACCGGGTGCGAGTTGTACATGGTTGGAATAAGAGACCTTCAGCCTAGTTGCCGAGAGGTGGGACTCGGTTTCTGTCCCTCGCAGATCAAGGGAGAAAACCGGTTTTCTAGGAGATCGAGCAAGCTGTGCATGCCGAGAGAGAGTACCGGCCCCTGGGAGCAAGCTGTACCTGGTTGGAATAGAAGACCTTCAGCTTTGCTGCCGACAGGTGTGCCTCCTTTCTTATCCCGCGCAGATCCGGGGAGAAAAATGGCTTTCCAGTAGACACAGCTAGCTGTGCATGCCCAGAACGGCCCCCGGGCCCAGCGTGCAGGCTGTACCTGGTTGGAATAGGAGACCTTCAGCTTTGTTACCGAGAGGTGTTCCTTTGTTCCTGTCCCAAACAAATCGAAGGAGAAAACCGGCTTTCTAGGAGATCCAGCTAGCTACGCATGCCCAGATAGAGTCCCGGGCCCTCTGGCGAACTGTACCTGGTTCGAATTGGAGACCTTCAGCTTTGCTGCTGAGAAGTGGGCCTCCATTCCTGACCCGCGCAGATCTTGGGAGAAAACCGGCTTTCTAAGAGATCGAGGTTGCTGCCATGTTATAGAGAGTACCATGCCCAGGCTGCGAGCTCTAATTTGTTGGAATAGGAGACCTACATCTTTGTTGCCGAAAGGTGGACATTTGTTACTCTCACGTGCATATGGAGTGAGAAAACCAGCTTTCTAGGAGATCTAGCTAGCTGGGCATGCCCAGAGAGAGTGCCGGGCCCTGGGGGCAAGCTGTACCTGGGTGGAATAGGAGACCTTCAGCTTTGCTACTGAGATGTGGGACTCCATTCCTGTCCAGCGCAGATCAGGGGAGAAAACTGGCTTTCTAGTAGTTCGAGCTAGGTACGCATAACCAGAGAGAGTCCCGGGCCCTGGGGGTGAGCTGTATCTGGTTGCAAAAAGGAGACCTTTAGGGTCGTTGCCTAGAGGTTTGCCTCCATTCCTGTCTGGCGCTGAAAAGGGTAATAAACCAGCTTCTTAGGAGATCATGCTAGCTGCGCATGACCAGAGAGAGTCCTGGGACCTGGGGGCGAGCTATACCGGGTTGGAATAGGAGACCTTCAGCCTCTTTGCTGAGAGGTGGAACTCCGTCCTTTTCCTGAGCATAGCAGGGCAGAAAACCGGCTTTCTAGAGATTGTGTTAGCTTCACATGCCCAGAGAGAGTCGGGGACCTGGGGGCGCACTGTACGTGGTTGAAATAGGAGACCTTCAGCTTTGTTGCTGAGAGATGGGCCTCTGTTCCTGTCCTGCGAGATCATGGGAGAAAACTGGCTTTCTCAGACATCCAGCTGGCTGCACATGCTCAGAGAGAGTCTGGGGCACTGGTGGCGAGCTGTACCTCATTGGAATAAGAGACCTTCAGCTTCGTTGCAGAGACGTGGGCCTACGTTCCTGTCCCGCGCAGATCAGGAGAGAAAACTGGTTGTATCAGAGATCTAGCTAGCTGTTCCAGCCCAGAGAGCTTCCCCGGATCTGGGGTGGAGCTGTACCTGGTTGGATTAGGAGACTGTCAGCTTGGTTTCCTAGAGGTGGGCCTGTGTTCCTGTCACACGCAGATCGAAGGAGAAAACCGGCTTTTGAGGAGATCAAGCAAGCTTCACATGCCCAGAGAGAGTACCGGTCCTGGGGGACGAGCTGTAACAGGTTGGAAGAAGAGACATTCAGCTTTTATGCCCAGAGGTGGGCCTCTGTTCCTGTCATGCGCAGATCGAGGGAGAAATCTGGGTTTCTAGGAGATTGAGATAGCTGCACATGCCCAGAGGAAAGTCCGGGAGCTAGGGGCGAGTTGTACCTGGTTGGAACAGGTGACCTTCAGCTTTGCTGCTGAGAGATGGACCTCCTTTCCTGTCCCGCACGGATCAGGGGAGAAAACTGGCTTTCTAGTATATAGAGCTAGCTGTGCATGCCCAGAGAGTGTCCCGCGACCTGGGGGTGAGCTGTACCTGGTTGGAATAGGAGACCTTCATCATTGTTGCCGAGAGGTGGAACTCCGTTCCTGTCCCGCGCTAATCAGGGGAGAAAACCGGCTTTCTAGGAGATTGAGGTAGATGCCATGCGAAAGGCAGTCCCAGGCCCAGGGGGCGAGTTGTACCTGGTTGGAATAGGAGACCTTCAGCTTTGTTTCTGAGAAGTGGGCCTCTATTCCTGTCCCTCGCAGATCAGGGGAGAAAACCGGCTTTCTAGGAGATCGAGCTAGCTGTGTAAGCCCAGAGAGAGTCCCGGGACATGGGGGAGAGCTTGCTCGAAGCTACAGCAAGCTGAGCATGACTAAGAGAGAGTCCGGGGCCCTGGGGCTGAGCTGTACGTGGTTGGAATAGGAGACCTTCAGCTTTGTTGCAGAGAGGTGGCCCTCCGTTCCTGTCCGCAAAGATCAGGGGAGAAAACCAGCTTTCTCAGAGATTGAGCTAGCTGTGCATGCACATAGAGAGTCCCGGCCCTGTGTCGCGAGCTATACCTGGTGGAATAGGAGATCTTCACCTTTGTTGCCATCAGGTGGGCATTCGTTTCTCTCCCTCGCAGATCATGGGAGAAAACCGGATTTCTCGTAGATTGAGCTATCTTCACATGCCCAGAGTGATTCCCGGTACCTGGGGTCGAGCTGTACCTAGTTGGAATAGGAGACCTCAAGCTTTGTTACCAAGATGTGGGACTTCGTTCCTGTCCCGAGCAGATCGAAAGAGAAACCGGCTTTCTAGGAGATCGAGCAAGCTGTGCAAGCCCAGAGAGAGTCCCGGGACATGGGGGAGAGCTATACTTGGTTTGAATAGAAGTGCTGCAGATTCGTTGCTGAGAGTACGGCTTTCATTACTGTCACGCACATATGGAGTAAGAAAAACGGCTTCCTCGAAGATAGAGCAAGCTGTGCATGCCTAAGAGAGAGTCCGAGGCCCTGGGGCTGAGTTGTACCTGGATGGAATAGGAGACCTTCAGCTTTGTTGCCTAGAGGTGGGCCTTTGTTCCTGTCAGGGGCAGATCGAGTAATAAATCCGGTTTTCTAGGAGATCGCATAGGCTGTGCATGCCCAGAGAGAGTCCCGGGACTGGGGGCGAGCTATACCTGGATGGAATAGGAGACCTTCAGCATCGTTGTCTAGAGGTGGGACTTCGTTCCTGTCCCGCACATATCAGGGGAGAAAACCGGCTTTTAGTAGATCGAGTTAGCTTCACATGCCCAGAGAGAGTCCGGGACCTGGGTGCGAACTGTACGTGGTTGGAGTAGGAGACCTTCAGCTTTGTTGCTGAGAGATGGGCCTCTGTTCCAGTCCTGCGATATTAGGGGAGAAAACTGACTTTCTCAGACATCGAGCTAGTTGCCCATGCCCAGAGAGAGTCCCAGTACCTGGGGGCGAGCTGCACGTTGTTGGAATAGGAGACCTTCAGCTTTGTTACCCAGAGGTGGGACTTCGTTCCTGTCCTGAGCAGATCGAACAGAAAACCGGCTATGTAGGAGATCAGCTAGCTGCGCATGCCAAGAGAGAGTCCCAGGCCCTGGGGGCGAGCTGTACCTGGTTGGAATAGGAGACTTTCAGCTTTGCTGCTGAGAGGTGGACCTCCGTTTCTGTCCCGCGCAGATCAGGGGAGAAAACTGGCTTTGTAGGAGATTGAGCTAGATGCGCATGCCCAGAGAGAGTCCCTGGCCCTGGGGGCGAGCTGTACCTGGTTGCAAAAAGGAGACCTTCAGCTTTGTTGCCAAAAGGTCGACCTCCGAGCCTGTCCTGCACAGATCAGGGTAGAAAACCATCTTTCTAGGAGATCGAGCTAGCTAGGCTTGCCCAGAGAGAGTCCCGGGAACTGGCGGCGAGCTGTACCTGGTTGGAAAAGAGATCTTCAAATTTGTTGTTGAGAGGAGGGCCTCTGTTCCTGTCCCACGCAGATCGAAGGAGAAAAACGGCTTTCTAAGACTTCGATCTGGCTGCCCATGCCCAGAGAAAGTCAAGGGATCTGGTGGCAAGCTGTATCTGGTTGGATTAGGAGACCTTCAGTTTTTTTGCCAAGAGGTGGGACTGCGTTCCTGTCCCGCGCAGATCAGAGGAGAAAACTGGCTTTCTAGGACATGGAGCTAGCTGCACATGCCCAGAGAGAGTCGGGGTCCCTGGGGGCGAGCTGTGCCTGGTTGGAATAGGAGACCTTCAGTTTTGTTGCCAAGAGGCAGGATTCCATTCCTGTCCCTCTCATATCAGGGGAGAAAACCGTCTTTCTCGGAGATCTAGCTAGCTGCACATGCCCAGACAGCCACCCAGGACTTGGGGGTGAGCTATACCTGGTTGGAGTAGGAGACTGTCAGCTTCGTTTCCGAGAGGTGGGCCTTTGTTCCTGTCCCAGGCAGATCATGGGAGAAAACCGGCTTTGACGGATATCCCGCAAGATGCTCATGCATACAGAGAGTCCCCTGCCTTTGGGGCGAGTTGTACCTGGTTGGAATATGGGAACTTCAGCTTTGCCTCCAGGAGGTGGACCTCCATTCCTGTCCCGCGCAGATCAGGGGAGAGAACCGGCTTTTTAGGAGATTGAGATAGCTGCCATGCGATAGAGAGTCCTGGGGCCAGGGGCCAACCTATACCTGGTTGGAGTAAGAGACCGTCAGCTTCGTTTCCGAGAGGTGGGCCTTTGTTCCTGTCCCACACAGATCATCAGAGAAAACCGGCTTTCACAGAGATCCAGGTAGCTGTGCATGTCCAGAGAGAGTCCCGAGCCCTGGGCGAGAGCTGTACCTAATTGGAATATAAGACTTCCAGCTTTGTTGTTGAGATGTGGGCCTCCGTTCCTGTCCCGCTCAAATCATGGGAGAAAACAGGCTTTCTCGGAGATTGAGCTAGCTGCGCATGCCCAGAGAGAGTGCCGGTCCCTTGGGGCGAGCTGTACCTGTTTGGAATAGGAGACCTTCAGCTTTGTTTCCGAGAGGAGGGACTCCTTTCCTGTTTTTCGCAGATCAGGGAAGTAAACAAGCTTTCTCGGTAATCAAGCTAGCTGCGCATGCCCAGAGAGAGTGCCAGTCCCTGGGTGCTCGCTGTACCTGCATGCCAAGAGAGACTCTCGGGACCTGGGGGCGAGCTGTTTCTGGTTGGAATAGGAGACCTTCAGCTTTGTTGCCGCATGGTGGTCCTCCGTTCCTGTCTGGCGCAGATCAGGGGAGAAACCCAGCTTTCTAGGAGATGGAGCTAGCTATGCATGCCCAGAGAGTTTCCCGGAACCTGGTAGTGAGCTGTATCTTGTTGGAATAGGAGACCTTCAAATTTGTACCCGAGATGTGGGCCTCTGTTCCTGTCCCGCGAATATTGAAGGAGAAAAACGGCTTTCTAAGACTTCGAGCTGGCTGCGCATACCCAGAGAAGGTCCAGGGGCCTGATGGAGAGCTGTACCTGGTTGGAATAGGAGACCTTCATCTTTGTTGTCGAGAGGTGGGCCTCCATTTATGTTCCGCACAGATCAGGGGAGAAAATGGCTTTCTAGTAGATATTGGTAGCTGCCATGCGAAAGAGATTCCTGGGCCCAGGGCGCAAGCTGTTCCAGGTTGAATTAGGAGACGTTCAGCCTTGTTGCTGAGAGGTAGGCCTCTGTTCCTGTCATGCACAGATCGAGTGAGAAAACCGGCTTTCTAAGAGAACGAGGCAGCTGCCATGCAATAGAGAATCCCGGGCCCATGCGTCGAGCTGTACCTGGTTGGAATAGGAGTCCTTCAGCTTGGTTGCCGAGGGGTGGACCTTCGTTCCTGTCCCACGCAGATCAGGGGAGAAAACTGTCTTTCTCGTAGATCGAGCTAGATTCGCATGTCCAGTGAGAGACCCGGGACCTGGGGTCGAGAAGTACCTAATTGGAGTAGGAGACCTAAAGCTATGTTGCCAAGAGGTGGGCCTTCGTTCCTGTCCCGTGCAGATCAGGAAAGAAAACTTGCTCTCTAGGACATCAGGCTAGTTGCACATGCCAAGGGATAGTCCTGGGCCCTGGTGGCGAGCAGTTCCTGTTCCACACAGATCAGGGGAGAAAACTGGCTTTATAGGAGATCAATCTAGCTACGCATGCCCAGAGCGAGTCTCGTGCCCTGCGGGCGAGCTGTGCCTCGTTGGAATAGGATACCTTTAGCTTTATTTCCAATAGGTGGACCTCCGTTACTGTCCTATGCAGATCAGGGGAGAAAACAGCCGTTGTAGTAGATCAGGCTAGCTGAGCATTCCAGGGATAGTCCCGGGCCCGGGGGTGAGGTGTACCTGGGTGGAATCGGAAAACTTCAACTTTATTGCTGAGAGGTGGGCCTCTCTTTCCATCCCAGACAAATCAGAAGAGAAAACTGGCTTTCTAGGAGATCGAGCCAGGGAGTGTCCCAGGCCCTGGGGGCCTGATGTACCTGGTTGGAATAGGAGACCTTCAGCTTTCTTGCCCAGAGGTGAGCCTCCGTTCCTGTCCCGCACAGTTTGAAGTAAAAAACCAGCTTTCTAGGAGATCGAGCTAGGTGCACATGCACAGAGAGAGTCTCGGGCCCTGGGGGCGAGTTGTACCTGTTGGAATAGGAGACCTTCAGCATTTTTGCCAGGAGGTGGACCTCCCTTCATGTCCTACGCAGATCGGGCGAGGAAACTGGCTTTGTAGGAGATCAGGCTAGCTGTGCATGCCTAGAGATAGTCCCGGGCATGGGGGAAAGCTGTACTTGCTTGGAATCGGAGACCTTCAGTCTTGTTTCTGAGAGGTGGACCTCTGTTCCTGTCCCAGACAGTTCGGAAGAATAAACCGGCTTTCTATGAGATCGAGCTAGCTGCCCAAGCCCAGAGTGTCGGGCCCTGGGGGCGAGCTGTACCTGGTTGTAAAAGAAGACCTTCAGCTTTATTTCTGAGAGGTTGGCTTCCGTTTCTGTCCCAATCTAACCAGGGGAGAAAACCGGCTTTCTCGGAGATTGAGCTAGCTGCACATGGCCAGAGAGAGTCCTGGCCATGGGGGCGACCTGTACCTGGTTGGAATAGGAGACTCAGCTTTGTTGCTGAGAGGCGGGCCTTCGTTTTTGTCCCGCGCAGTTTGTAGGAGAAAACCGGCTTTCTAGGAGATCCAGCTAGCTGCACATTCGCAGAGAGAGTCTCGGGCCCTGTGGGCGAGCTGTACCTGTTGGAATCGGAGACCTTCAGCCTTGCTTTTGAGAGGTGGACCTCTGTTCCTGTCCCAGACAGTTCAGAAGAATATACCAGCTTTCTATGAGATCTATCTAACTGCCCTTGCCCAGAGAGTATCGGGGCCTGGGGATGAGCTCTACCTTGTTGGAATAGGAGACCTTCAGCTTTGTTGCTGAGAGGTGGGCCTCCGTTCCTGTCCCATGCAGATCATGGGAGAAAAGCAGCTTTCATTGAGATCAAGCTAGCTGAGCCTGCCAGAGTGAGTCCCGGGCCCTGGGGCCGAGCTCTACCTGGTTGAAATAGGAGACCTTCAGCTTTGTTGCCAAGAGGTGGACCTCCCTTCCGGTCTCGCACAGATCAGTGGAGAAAACCTGCTTTCTATATGATTGAGCTAGCTGTGCATGCCCAGAGAGAGTCCAGGGAACTTGGGGTGAGCTGGACTTTGATGGAATAGGAGACCTTCAGCTTTGTTGTGAGAGTTTTGTCTCCATTCCTGTCACACGCAGATTGAGGGAGAAAATTGGCTTTCTATAAGATCGAGCAAGCTGCGCCGGTTCAGAGAGAGTCCCGGTCCCTGGGTAGAGCTGTACCTGGATGGAATAGGAGAATTTCAGCTTTGTTGCCGAGAGGTGGGCCTCTGTTACTGTCCCGCACAGATCAGTGGAGGCAACTGGCTTTCTAGGAAATCTGGTACCTGCGCATGCCCAGAGAGAGTCCTTAGCCCTGGAGGTGAGCTGTACCTGATTGAAAAATAAGACCTTTAGCTTTATTTCCAAGAGGTTGGCTTCCGTTCCTGTACCAATCTGACCAGGGGAGAAAACCAGCTTTCTTGGAGATTGAGCTAGCTGTGCATGGCCAGAGAGAGTGTTGGGCCCTGGGGTCGAGCTGTACCTGGATGGAATAGGAGACCTTCAGCTTTGTTGCCAAGAGGTGGGCCTTTTTACCTGTCCTGTGTAGTTTGAAGCAAAAAACGGGCTTTCTAGAAGATCGAGCTCACTGTGCATGCCTAGAGAGAGTCTTGGGTCCTGGGGGCGAGCTGTACCTGGTTGGAATAGGAGACCTTCAGCTTTTTTTGCATAGAGGTGGACCTCCATTCCTGTCCCTCACAGATCAGGAAAGAAAACCGGCTTTCTAGGAGATCAGCCTCGCTGCGCATGCCCAGAGTTAGTCCCGGGCCATGGGGGAGAGCTCTACCTGGTTGGATAGGAGACCTTCAGCTTTGCTGCCGAGAGGTGGGACTCTGTTCCTTTCCCTCACAGATCAGAGGAGAAAACCGGCTTTCAACAACAGAGCTAGCTGTGCATGCCCACAGTGAGTCCTGGGACCTGGGGGCGAGCTATACTTGGTTGGAATAGGAGACCTTCAGTCTCGTTGCCGAGAGGTGGGACTCCGTTCCTGTCCCGCGCATATCAGGGCAGAAAACCGGCTTTCTAGGTGATCGAGTTTGCTTCACAAGCCCAGAGAGAGTACGGGACCTGGGGGCGAACTGTATTTGGTTGGAAAAGGAGACCTTCAGCTTTGTTGCCGAGAGTTGGGCCTCTGTTCCTGTCCTGCGAGATCAGGGGAGAAAACTGACTTTCTAGTAGATAGAGCTAGCTGTGCCTGCCCCAAGAGAGTCCCGGGCCCTGGGGGCGAGCTGTACCTGGTTCCAAAAAGGAGACCTTCAGGTTTGTTTTGAGAGGTTTGCCTCCATTCCTGTCTCGCGAAGATCAGGGAAGAAACCACCTTTCTAGGAGATCGAGCTAGCTAAGCAGGCCCAGAGTGTCCCAGGACCCCTGGGTGAGCTGTACCTGGTTGGATTAGGAGACCTTCAGTTTTGTTGCCGAGAGGTGGACCTCCGTTCCTGTCCTACACAGATCAGGGGAGAAAACCGGCATTCTAGGAGATCGAGGTAGCTGCCATGCGAAAGAGAGTTCCAGGCCAAGGGGGCGAGTTTTACCTGTTTGGAATAGGAGACCTTCAGCTTTGTTGCTGAGAGGTGGCCCTCTGTTTCTGTCCCGCGGAAATCAGGGGAGAAAACCTGCTTTCTTGGAGATCGAGCTAGCTGTGCATGCCTACTGAGAGTCCCGGGACATGGGGGAGAGCTCTATTTGGGTGGAATAGGGGACCTTCAGCTTTGTTGCTGAGAGTATGGCCTCCGTTCCTGTCATGCGCAGATAGAGGGAGAAAAACGTCTTCCTCAAAGATAGAGCATCTGTGCATGCCCAGTCCCTTGGGCTGAGCTGTACCTGGTTGGAATAGGAGACCTTCAGCTTTGTTGCCAAAAGGTGGGCCTCCGTTCCTGTCCCGTGCAGATCAGGGGAGAAAACCAGCTTTCTTGGAGATCAAGCTAGCTGTGCATGCACAGAGAGAGTCCTGGGCCCTTGTGGCAAGCTGTACCTTATTGGAATAGAAGATCTTCAGCTTTGTTGCCGACAGGTGGGCATCCGTTTCTGTCCTTCTCAGATCATGGGGAAAAACTGGCTTTCTCGTAGATCGAGCTACCTTCGCATGCCCAGAGTGATTCCCGGGAACTGGGGGCGAGCTGTACCTAGTTAGAATAGGACACCTTCAGCTTTATTACCGAGAGGTGGCCTACGTTGGTGTCCCGAGCAGATCGAAGGAGAAAACCGGCTATCTAGAGATCGAGCAAGCTGCGCATGCCGAGAGAGATTACCAAGCCCTGGGGGGGAGCTGTACCTGCTTGGAATAGGAGACTTTCAGCTTCGTTGCCGAGAGGTGGGCCTCCGTTCCTGTCCCGCGCAGATCAGGGGAGAAAACCGGTTTACCCAGAGATCTAGCTAGCTGCACCAGCACAGAGAGTATCCCCGGACTTTGGGGCGAGCTGTACCTGGCTGGATTCAGAGACCCTCGGCTTTGTTGCAGAGAGGTGGACCTCTATTCCTGTCACGTGCAGATCAAGTGAGAAAACCAGCTTTCTAGGAGATCGAGCAAGCTGTGCACACCCAGAGAAAGTACCAGTTCTGGGGGACGAGCTGTACCAGGTTGGAATAGGAGACGTTCAGCTTTGTTGTGAGAAGTGGCCCTCCGTTCCTGTCCCGGGCAGATCAGGGCAGAAAACAGCTTTCTCGGAGATCGAGCTAGCTGCGCATACACATAGTGAGTCCCGAGCCCTTGACGAGCTGTACCTGGTTGGAATAGGAGCCGTTCAGCTTTGTTGCCCAGAGCTGCGCCTCCAGTCCCGCCCTGCGCAGATCAGGGTAGAAAACCAGCATTCTCCTAGATCGAGCTACCTTCACATGCCCAGAGTGATTCCCGGAACCTGGGAGCGAGCTGTACCTTGTTGGAATAGGAGACCATCAGCTTTGTTTCCGAGAGGTGGGCCTTCGTTCCCATCCCGAGCAGATCGAAGGACAAATCCGGCTTTCTTGAGATCGAACAAGCTTCGCATGCCGAGAGAGATTTCTGGACCCTAGGGGAGAGCTGTACCTGGTTGGAATAGGAGACCTTCAGCTTTGCTGCCGATAGGTGGGCCTCCTTTCCTGTCCTGCGCAGATCAGGGGAGAAAAATGGTTTTCTAGTAGATAGAGCTAGCTGTGCATGCCCAGAGAGACCCCCGGACCCAGAGGGCAGGCTGTACCTGGTTGGAATAGGAGATCTTCAGTTTGTTACCAAGAGGTTAGCCTCTGTTCCTGTCCCAAGCAGATCGAAGGAGAAAACCGGCTTTCTAGGAGATCCAGCTAGCTACGCATGCCCAACAGAGTCCCGGGCCCTCTGGCGAGCTGTACCTGGCTCGAATTGGAGACCTTCAGCTTTGCTGCTGAAAGGTGGGCCTCCATTACTGTCCTGCTCAGTTCTGGAGAGAAAACCTGCTTTCTAGGAGATCGAGGTAGCTGCCATGCAATAGAGTCCTGAGCCCAGTGGGCGAGCTGTACCTGGTTGGAATAGGAGACTGCCACGCAGGCTACGGCGTCGCCCGCGTAGCATAAAGCTTGGTGGGCAGGAGGAGCCACGGTCAGCTTCCCCCTAACAAGGGACA
>JAOXYA010055471.1:0-12055 GCA_028565675.1 Sorex palustris | reverse complement strand
CCCTTTAGCCCTTCTTTTAGGTTTGGTTTTGAGTCTATGAAGTTCCTGAGCTGCTGTTTATCCAGAAAATAGTGTACTGTTCCTTTGAGTTTGAGTGAGAGTTTAGCCAGATAGAGTATCCTTGGTGAAGCATTCATTTCAGTGAGTTGTTTTTTTTTTTCACTATATCCCACCATTGCTTTCGGGCTTGGAGGGTTTCCTCTGATAGGTGTGCTGTGAATATAAGAGGTGCTCCTTTGTATGTGATTTACTTTTTTGACCTTGCTGCGTGTAATAATGTCTCTCTATCTGCGACGTCCATCATTTTAACTATCTTGGAGTGTTTTTGTTAGGGTCTCTTTTAGCTGACACCCTTCAGGCTCCTTGAATCTGCATGACTGCATTGTCGAGCTCTGGGAATTTTTCAGCAATGATTTGTTTAACCATGGGTTTTTCACTGGGATTGTTTCCCTGAGCTTCTGGTACTTCAATGATTCTAATGTTGTTCCTCTTGGAATCATCTCCTAGGATTCTGATTTGCTCTAGAGCTATTTTGAGGTCCCCTGCCATTGTTTGTTGCTGTCTGTAGGCTTCCTGCTGCTGATCTTCCAGCTCACCGATTCTGTCCTAAGCTGTGGCCATTCTACTCTTGAGGGCACAGACTGAGTTTTTTATTTCATCTACCGAATCTTTTATTCGTGACATTTCTGTCCATAGTTTTCCAATTTCAGCTCTCATTTCTTCCTGTGTTTTCTTGATTGTTTCTCTCATGTCCTCCTTTAATTTACTGAGTACCTGTCTCACAGCCGGGCCTGAGCCGGCCGCGAGTCAGCCGGGGGCCGGGCCCCCACGCGCGGGCCCGGGAAAATGCTGGAGATCTGCTTGAAGTTGGTGGGCTGCAAGTCCAAGAAGGGGCTCTCGTCGTCCTCCAGCTGCTACCTGGAAGGTAGGCGCCCCGCAGGGCCACGGCAGGGGCGAGGGGACCCCACCCCGGGGCTCCCGGCCTTCCCGGCCCCCGCGCGCCTGGGCCACCCCCGCCCGCCCTCTCTTCCCCTCGCCCTCGCTCCCTCCTTCTCCCCATTCTCCTCTCTCTCTCCCCCCCTTTCTCCTCTTCTCTTCCTTCTACTCTCTCCCCTTCACTCCTCTTTCTCCCTTCTACTCTCTCCCCTTCTCTCCTCTCCCCCTTCATTCTCTCTCTCTCCCCCCCCACCCCATGGGGAGGGTGCGGCCTCCACACTACCCGCCTGCAGAGACCCCATGGGGATGGCGGTGACTCCACCCCGCCCCCCCACCCCCCAGCCATGGGGCTCCTCTCCTGCCGCAAAAGTTTGAGAAAGCCCCGCTCCTTCCAGGCCCAGACGGCCTCAAGAGCCTGCGCTGCAGAATTTCCACGGAGGAAATTGTGGGGATTGTGTGTTTATCAGGTCACCCCGTGTTTGGAAACAGATGATTTTCATTAAGTTTGGTGCACAAAGGGAGCCCCGCTCTACCATTTATGGCTACAGAATTGCGAGTGATCTTATACCCTCATACTCACCATCTTATCTGCAGGCCGTGGGCACACACACACACACACACACACACACACACACACACACACACACACACCACTGGAAGGTCTCAGGAATTCGTTCACTTTGCAAGGAAACAGAAGTTGCAGCCCATTTTTGAAGGAAGGCGTTTGAGGGCTGAGTCCTGGGCGCTGGAGGCACTGAGACTTCACTTTTCCTTTCTTTCCTTTCTATTCTGTTTCCGTTTGGGGGTGGGGGGGCACACCCGGCAGTGCTCAGAACTGACTCCTGGCTTTGTGCTCTGGGATCTCTCCTGGCCGTGTTGAACCCTGGGGGGCTGCATATAAAGTGTTTCCCCCACTGCCCATATCTCCTGTCTGTCCCGTTTTCCTTTGCTTCTCTTATCCAGCCACCCCCTCCCCTTACTCGCCTTTAGTTTTCTGCCCTGAAAAACTGAACAGTAGCTTCCAGAAGGATCTGGAATTGTCCCCGAGGTGCGGACAGGCCACTGAGGCCTGTGCGCGCCTTTCCTTGGCCCTTCGGCATCTAAAAGAGCCTCGTTTTGACTGACTCCTGATGTGGGGCCCGCGCGCGCATGTGTGTGCGTGTGTGTGTGTGTGTGTGTGTGTGTGTGTGTGTGTGTGTCAGGGATTCTCTTTTGAAGAGGAAGAAGTAAATGGAGGACTTAGTCCCGACTTCCTTTTCCTCCCAGCTTCCTGCTGGAGGGTCCCATGCGGGCCACATGTCTCAGCCCTTCCTGCCAGAGCCGTGTCGCGAGTGCGGAGGGGATGGAGCTCCCAGCCTCTGGCATTGGAAGGCAAGAGACTTTGGTTCGCCCCTAAAAGTTGGCACTGGTGCTCCCCACACCGTCTTCTGTTCTGACCGTGTCCGTGTTCTCGCTTGCATCCGTCATGAGTCCGTGCCAGGCGTTCTCATCTCCATTTTGCAGCTGGATGCCTGAGGCCCAGTGGGTGAATGGGCCTGGTGGCGGAGGCAGAGGGCGGGCAGGGTGCAACCAAGCACTGGCATTGTTCTGTTTCCTGGGGGTGCAGACTGGAGATTACCCTGGACCTGGCTGGTTTTAGTGTTATTTCAGAGGGAAGAAACCTGACGTATCTCATTCCGTGACATCTTGAAGTAGTGTCTCAAGCCCATGCCCCCTGGCCCCACCTAGGGGAAAAGGAAAAGAGAGACAGACTGGTCTAGCAAATCACCTGCATCAAATCTTCTAGGACTGTGTCACCCTGGAGATTTTATTTGTCATTGTTTTCCTTACCTGCGTTGTTCTGTCTAATCAGAGAAAAGTAGATGGAATTGTTGGGTAGCTGAACAAATTTAACAAAGTTGTTTAACCCAGAAAATAAATAAATAAATAAGGGGCGGGCTCTAGATGTGTCAGGAGAAACGGGAACTCTGCCTTTCCATGCTACTAGCCCTCTGAACTGCCCCCGGGTCGGCCAGTCCTCCTGGTCTTGGGAGAGTTGAATGTGGTCCAGTTTCCACTCTTCTCACTGTGACTGACCAATGCCCACGGGGGGTGGAGGGGCAGCACATCGGGGCTTAGACTCGTTTATTTCATAACGACCCTAGGATTGCTTCAAGGGACAGATACGGAAACTAAGGCACTGAAGGTGAGGAAACTTGTCTAAAGGACAGAGCTAGTGCCTGAGGGATAGGGATCATGTGAAACGCTGCTGCTTCTAGGGGCATTGCTGGGGGGGGGGGGGGGTTGCTCCATCTCCGGAAATAGTCCATCCAATGCCTGAAATAGGGTCCCTTACTTTCTCATGAAAACAATTGCCTTTGGCAATAAAGTTAAAAAAAATCTTTCAATCTGTTATAAAATAGCAATTTATGATTTTGTTTGTTTGTTTGGGCCATACCTAGTGGTTCTCTGGGCTTACTCCAGATGGGCTCTGGGGACTGTATGTGGTGCCCGGGATCAAACCTGGGATAGATGCATGCAAGGCAAACCTGCTGTATTCTGGTCCCTGTATATGACTTTAAAATGAAAGGTAGGGCCCAGACAATATGACAGTCGCGTGCAAGCAGCTGACCCGAGTTCGATCCTTGGTGTCCCATATGGTCTCCTGAGCACCATCAGGGATGACCCCTGAGTGCTGAGCCAGGAGTGACCCCTGAGCCTTGCAGGAATGACCCAAAACAAAACCAAAACTAAATAAAAATGAAAGGCAGTTCCGTCTCCTTGCCAGTGCCGCCACCTGGAGCGACCCTTCTAGAGAGAGTTTGGAGTTGTTTTGTTTTTCTTTGTATGCCACACCTGGCGATGCACAGTGGTTACTCCTGGCTCTGCACTCGGGAATTAATCCTGGCAGTGCTCAGGGGACCATATGGGATGCTGGGGATTGAACCTGAGTCGGCCGCGTGCAAGGCAAACTCCCTCCCCACTGTGCTGTTGCTCCAGCCCCAGAGTTCAGAGTTTGAGTATTTGCAGCAAGCTGCTGGACCACCCCCGTCCCTTCGCTCTGGGCAAATGTGTGGTTTCTGGCAGCGCCTCTTGCATCTTCGGTTCACCTCCATCACTGAATTTCTAGTACTTGACCCTGGTGGAGGAAACTGCAGGCCATGGCTGTCCTCCTGGTTTGCTGTATTTGGCATGTGTGTCCACTGTGTATGACCAGTGCCCTTGGACTTGTTTTGTCGCGTTGGCATCAAAAATGGATGACTTTTTTTTAAACTTTCTTAAACTTTACTTTCAGGGCCTCTTGTCTACACCTGTGAACTTGTCACCTTCTGCCTGATGCTTTCCATGGGGTTCGCCACCCCAGTACACTGTAGAACGGACGCCCTCCTAAAAACTCTCCCCGAGATCATTAGATACCCCCCCTTGCTTAGTAGCAGAAAGCAGACGTTCTTTGTGTGAGTGCCTAGGAGCCAGTTGCCCTTCCTGTGTGGGGTTGTGTTGTGTTGAAGTTGTCGACTCCTGACCCTTATGCCACCAGCCTCGTGTTGGCACTGAGCAGGGTGCAGAGAAGTAGGCCCAGGTTGCGTTGGGGCGGTTGTTTTTTGTGTTTGGGCCACACCCAGCAGTGCTCAGGGCTAACTCCTGGCTCTGCACTCGGGGCATCACTCCTGGCAGCGCGCAGGGGACCCTATGGGGTGCCAAGGATCAAACCTGGGTCGGTTGTGTACAAGGCAACCACCGTCGTGCACTGCCTCCCCACAGTCCTATTGCTCTGACTACCCCTGCCCCCCCTCGTTCACTTGGTTGGAAGTACTTTCATTTTGTGGTGGTTTATTTATTCCGTTTGGCTTGGAGGTTGCTCCCGGTGGTGCAGGGTGGATCATGTGGTGCCCAGGATCCTTCGAACCCAGGGTTCTCAGATGTCAAACGTGCACTCCAGCCCCTGGAGCCATCCCCGCCACCCCTGGAAATTTCTCTGACTTTGGAGTCAGGTGCCCCCAGCTCTTCGTTTACTTCTGTCCAAGCTCTCAGACAGAACTGAGCTCCGTCCAGCCTGCCCCAGAGGCTGGCCCAGAGGACCGATAGGGTGTGAGGGTTGGGAAGCCAGAAGTCACCCACACAAGGGCCTGGGAGCTGTGAATGCCCCTTGCCAGCGGGACTGCCTGCTGCTCCCCAGCGCTTGCACAGCTTGGAGCCCCTTTTGTAAGCCGTTGCCCACACTCTTCCCTGCCGTGGGGTTGTGCGAGGTGCATGCGATATTTCACTTAAGTTGTTTCACGCAGTGCCTGGCCCGGAGTGAGAATCGCACGTATGTGAACCATTGTTGTCTCCGGCAGATAGTCAGTGGTCAGAGATGTTGGCCTTGCCGGGCTCTCTACTGCTGGGAGTGGGGATAGAGTCGAGCGGAACCCACCCATTTTCCTGATTGTCAATAAGACAGTTTGTTTCCAAGTTTGCTTTTGTGCCGATAATTACCCCTCCCTGCCCTTGACTTTGAGCAGAACATACCTTCCCTCCCTCTGACCCTCTCCTACTCCCATAGTGGATATTCCAGCTGCGGAAGAACATGTCCCAGTGGGTCCACGGCGGAATTTTATTTCTCCCCAGAGGTTGTATTCCAAGGCCCCAAACATGAAATCTGAAAGTCTCACACTGCTTATTACCTCCTTGTAAAATCACGTCGGAATTTTGCTGATCTAAAATAGAAACCGGAACAAAGCACCAGGGCCGGGCTTTAGCAACATGGAGTACTGTTGTCTGACATGGTGACTGGCCTCAGCTAACAGTGCTCTGGAGCACCCTTGAGTCTCAGTAAGAGAGGAGCTCTTCAAACTCCTCTTGAGGAAAATGTAACTTCCCTTGAGGGAAGGGCTGGCGATTGTTCTGTTGTACATGCATGTTTCAGGTCTCTTTTGTGGGCACATTCAACTTAGGGGTGCCCTGTGAAATACCTAATGAACCTTGAACCTGGGGGATGTTTTATATAGACAGGATGTTCTTTCATTATCCTAGTGCTTCTGTATGACTGAGACAGGTACTAGAGCTCAGATGGGGGGCTAGAGCAATAGCACAGCGGGGAGAGCATTTGCCTTGCACGTGGCTGACCCGAGTTCGATTCCCAGCATCCCACATGGAAAAAAAATTTTTAAATAATAAAGCTCAGATGGGCCAGTTGGAAGAGCTGTGCTTATCTTTGCAGTGGTGGGTCACGTTTAAACACAAGACAAGGGTTCTATTCAGACTGGAGCTTAGTGGTGGCCAGGGACTCCGCTCACCCACGCAGCAGTGAGATCAGCTCCCTCCCCGGCCTGCCCGCCAGGTGCCCCACCCCTGACCCAGAGGCTCAGTTGGTTTTTTTGAGAGCAGAAAAACGGTGCACACTGCAGCAGATGGGATTTTTTTCCCGACTTCTCGCCATGGTTCAGGCACAGAGCCGGCCGGCAGGAGCGTCACTTGCTAGAGTAGTGCTCACCCACAGATCACGTGAGCGGCCACACTCCTCCGCGGCTTTTCCAGTCTTGCTTTCGAACCCACGGCAACAGGACTGTCTGGGTCTGCGTGGGGTAGAGATGGCGGGGGAGACAGTATGGGGTGGGAACTGGCGGGGGGAGGCGGAGACAGGAGCAGGGAGCACAGATGAGCGGGAAAGGAGTCGGAGGGAGGACACGGGGGCAGAGGGTGGCCGAACAAGAGGGTCCCGGGGAAAGGAAATGGAGCAAGGTCGGGGGAGAAGCACAAGGGCGCAGAGCCAGATTAGTGTTTGTGGCACGGACGGACGCTGAGGGCAGGTGCGTCCCCTCCCAGGCTTGCTCATGGAAGCAGGACTGTGGGTTCATGCAGAGTGAGGCTGCGCACCTGGAGGGTCTGTGTTTCCTCGGTACAGGAGCTGGGACACTCAGGTACATCCACAGCACCTCAAGGCCCCAACCCTTATCCGCAGCGCAAGCACTCTGTGCCGAGGACCTGAAGGCCGAGCTTACTGGTCACTAGGACTGACCTCTGCGTCTTGGAGCCAGAGTACCCTTAGGGCCTGATTGTCACTCTGAGGAGCAGTGATACCACCCAGGGCTCGGGAGATGTTCCAGGGAAAGGGCCTGCGGACTCAGGCCTATGCTGAGCCCTTACACGCGATGGACAGCGTGCAGCCCGGGGCTGGCGGCGTTGTGCTGCTGTGTGGGTCTCTCTGGCCAGTGCAGGGCTTTGCCCCCTCCCCTGGTGAGTCAGGGTCTGTCCCGCTGCTATAGGAGCCTGGGACCAGCTCCCCGCTTGCTTCCTTGTTTTGTTTGGGTCACACCCAACGATGCTTGGGAGTTACCCCTGGGATCACTCTTGGCAGTGCTTGGGAGACCATGTGGGATGCCAGAAATCGAACCTGGGTCTGCTGCGTGCAGAGCAAGCACCCTGCCCGCTGTGCTATCTCTCTGGTCCCCGGCGCCCTGCTTTCAAAAGCACAAAAGATCGATTTCTCTCCCGCCTGGTCTGAGGGCCCCGGCCGTGGTTGTCGACCTGTGATAGCAGGTGAGTTTCCTCCTGTCCCCGACGAAGGTTTCCACTGCCCAGTTCCTTTCATCGCTGTTGCTGGTCATGCCTGCTGTTTCTACTCTGCTCGGGCAGCCTGACCCCCTCCCCTACCCCATCCCCGGGGGGGGGGCGGGGGGGCGCACCTGAGTTCATGGCTTCCTGCCCTCAGACCAAGCATCGCCCCTGGCATTCATGCCGTGCGCGCTCCCGGCTGCTCAGCCAGGCTTGATTGTACAGCTGTGAGCTGAGGCGTGAGCTGGAGGGGGCAGGGGTGCCGTGGAGCCTCCACAGACCCAGCAGGAGCCACATGGAGGGCCCGGGGCAGTGGGGGGGCCTGCAGGGGAGCCCAGGGCCTGTTGGCAGGGTGCTCTCTGCAGGCTTGGGGCAGCCCCGGGGCATGGCTCCAAGTCTTGAACCCACCTTGCAGTCCTGAGTCTGGGAATTGAGCCCCCTGACTGCCCACTCATGCCAGGCGTGGTCCTCGGCTGTCTGCGAGCTGTCACTGCCACAAGTCACAGCCTGACCCCTACCCTCACCCCGGGCGGTCCAGAAGCCCTCAGAGCAGCGAGGGAAGGGAAGGGGAAGGAGGAGGTGAGGGTTGGGCCATGGGCACGGTCCAATGGTCTCTTGTGCCTGTGTGGACACTTTTGGAGCACCCCCTCCCCGGAAGGACCCATGGCACCCCTCCCGTGACAGGCCCGTGTCGGACGGGAGCTGCCATGGCCGCTGAGAAGCCCGGCCAGGCGCCCTCCTGCCCCGCCACCTCCAGGCCGGATTTTGTTTTGTTTTCATGTGGTTTGGGTTTTCTTTATTTCTGGGTCACACCCAGCAATGCTCAGGGGTCACTCTTGACTCGGTGCTCAGGAATCACTCCTGGTGGTGCTCGGGGCGCCTTTTGGGATGCCCGGGGTCAAACGCAGATCAGCCGCATGCGGGGCAGATGCCCTATCCTCTATGCTAGCCCTTTGGCCCCGTCCAGGGTGTTTCTTGAGGGTTTTTGTTTGTTTTTTGTTTGTAGAGCCCCTGGGTCGGCCTCTGGGCAGACCCACTCACTGGTGGCAGCACGAGGGTGGGGTGAAAGGGTCTGGAACGGACGTCTTTGGGGGCGGTGCGGGCACAGGAAGGCCAGGGCTGATCAGAGCTCTGGGGAAAGGAGTCGCCACTATGGGGCGGGGCTCAGAAGGGTTCTTGGGGTGCTGCTCTTCTGGGGGGGCTCTTCGTGCTCACTTTCTAGGCACGTGGACTTCAGAGACAGCTGGTCCCTCAAGTATTTACAGATGTCTGTAGATTTCGCTGCTTGGGGGGTTCAGGGCCTTTGCAGGAAGGGATGAGAGTGAAGAATTGACTGGGGATGCCCAGTGGTCAGGGTCCTGCCTTCCAGCCACCACACCTCACAAACAATCCCCCCAAAGGGACCCTGTTACCTTCCCACTCCTCCCTTTCCTCAGCCCCTAATCCGCACCACCACCACTCAAAATTGTCTGAAAATATTGCTCGATTTGCTCGAGCGGGCCCAGTAACATCTCCATTGGAGATTTTGTTGTTACTGTGTCTGAAAATATTAGAATGTGAAAAGGTTTTAGGGGAACTAGTTAAGCCTTGAGCCAGTTGAAGTGACTTTTGTTTTAGGCCCCACCTGACTCTGCTCGGGGCTCCCTCTGGGGGTCTGGGGGGAGCCATGTGTGCTGCTGGGGCTTCCAGTGGCCGCATGCAAAACAAGGGTTTGACCTTAAAATAAGAGAAAGAAGGTGTATTTTTTAACTTGTAATTTTCTTCATGCGTTATGTTGACTTGTATGGGGGGCAGCGGTAACTGCACAGCCTTGAGACACAGCTGCTCAGCCCGCAAGGCTGCGCAGTGCCCAGGCTCGAACTCGGGACCTCGCAGCTGCTTTGCCTGCCTGGAGCCTTTTGGACGGGGCGGAAGGGGATGCTATTTTTCTGAAGACACTTTCTCTGGAAATCCTCTTGATTTATTGCCTGTAGTGAGTGGGAGGTAACGAAACTGCTTTCCTGTCTAAAGAGAAGAGCATCATTTGATTTGTCGTGAATTTCTAGATGCCACCTCTCTGGACGCCCCTCTCCCTCTCAGATTATTGGGGTTCTGCTGAACCAGGTACACAGTAGTACCGCGGGGAGGGCAATTAATTGCCTTGCATGAGGCTGACCTGGGTTTGACCCCTGGCACCCCATATGGTCTTCTGGAGCCTGCCGGGAATGATTTCTGAATGCTTCCAGGTGCGGCCCTAAACAAACCAACCAACTCCATAGTACCCAAGTAATAACCTGAAGGTCCTTGAACTCTCAGAGAGAAATTGGGGCTCCCTTTCCCTGTGTGGAAATGAATACCAAGGCAGTTGGGTGAGAGCAGCCCTTGTGAGGGTTGGGACGGCGACCCAGTGACCTGCGCGGTCACGTTCCAGCACCTCCCGGGCACGCATGGCACGCTGGTCAGCCTGCCCACTTCAGCCCGGCCGTTCTCAACCAGGGTGTTCCAAGGACACCCACAGCGTGAGACTCGGGGGCCAGAGGAAAGGAGCCAGGTCAGAAGGGGACCAGAGCCGGGGAGAGGTTGAGAACTGCCGCTCTAGACGCTCAGCAGCTGGGTGGACCCAGTCTTAGTGACCTGACTGCCCAGTCCGTGTTCCTCCATGTAAGGCCAGCGCTGCCCTCTGGAGACTGTTGCCAGGGCTGCATGTCACTGCCTCTCCCCGGAGGATGAGAGTCTGTTCGCCCCACCTGCCTGACCCCACTTCCCAGCGGCTGCCCGTTTTGGGGTGCTGGGCAGGTTTGGTTCAGAGTGTGGTGCTCATACCCAGGCTATGTTAGCCGAACTGGGTTTTAGAATGCCCTTCATAGCTGGGCTGAAAAAGCAGGGAGGGCACTTGCCTGGCACACAGCAGGCCGAGGTTCCATCCCTGGCGCCCCACAGGGGTCCCCTGAACCCACTCAGGAGTGAGCTTTGTTGGGTGGGACCCAGAAACAAAACAAAAATGACTTTAGTTGCTCTGTAAGGGTCTACACGACAGAACAAAGGCCCCTGTGGGTGCAAAGAACAGGACTCTCCTCGGGTTCCGGGTGGCACAAACATGACTCCTTTAAGCTCTTTTTCTGAAACGTTGACCGAAACGGTTCTGGACTAGCTGGAGAATACCCCGAGCATGATCTCATCCGTTGGAACTGTGTATGAAATAAACACGGAGCCTTGCCTTCTTTTTGAAGGATCTGTTTTATAGATTTTTAAATGACAGAGATTCCTTGAACTGGAGGCGAATAATGAAAGCCCCATGGAGGAGATAAGAGTAAAGCAACAAGGGATTAAATGATCGAAAGTCAGCCAAGTGCAGAGGCCTTTTGGCTGTGCGGACGCCCCCAGCCGCCCCCCAAACCCGCCCTGTGGGCAGGCTGTACTGCCGAGGGCCCCCGTGGCACCCACGTCCGTGGAAACTTCCAGGGGGCCCAGCTCCCATCCTGGTGTGTGGGTGAGCATCTCTTCCCACTCACCAGTGGGGAGGGGGTGGGGGTCACCAGCCTCAGCCCTTGTGGGGCTGGACCGGATAGGCCCTCCAAGAAAATCCTTGGTGAACGATTTTCATCAGTGATTCATAACCTTAAGAAAGGATGATCTTGGTGTTAAATGATTTTCACTTGCTAGTTTGGAGGTCCCGCCTTTTTTTTTCTTTTTTTTTTTTTTTAGTTTGCCATGAAGTAAAGATTTATTTATTTGAATGGGGGTATTCAGGCCATACCTGGCAGTGCTCAGGGCATACTGCTGGCTTGGCGCCTGGAGCCATGCAGAGCATGTGCTCCAACTTCTAGAGATTGCTCCAGGTTTGGGGGATTTTGATTGTTTGGTGTGTGGGTTTTTTTGTTTTGTTTTTTGTTTTTTGGAGGGAGCATCACATCCAAGCAGTGCTCAGGGGTTACTCCTGGCTCTGTGCTCAGGAGGAAACCATATACAACTTACCCTCTATTACTCTGGCCTCTCTCTCCAGATACTTGAATTGTGATTTGTCAGGAGACAATTGACAAAGGGGTTGATAGGTTCTCGGGGCATGTGTCGCCCACCAGCATGCTGAGGTCCTTGCCCCACTTCGGTCCCATAGTTTTGTTGTCCTGGGAGACAGCCCCAGCGACTTCTCTTGGTGCGTACTCGGAGCTTGGTCTTTCTGCTCATCCTTGTACAGGGTTGGGGCATGTTCCCCCCACACACACACACCCGCCCTCCAGTTTTTCTGCCTTCTGCATTGACTTCTCAGTGCAGGCTTCCCCACCCCACCCCCGAAGAACTGCTTTATTTATTTATTTGGTTGGTTTGGGCCACATTCAGCAGTGCTCAGGCATTACTCCTGGCTCTGCCTCAGGCATTACTCCTGGCGGTGCTCCGGGGAACGTATAGGATACTGGGGGTCAAACCTGGGTCGGCCACATGCAAGGCAGATGTCCTACCTGCTGTGCTATCACTCCAGCCCACAAGGGGCGTTTTTATCTATTTATTTTTTTTTTTTTTTATTTTTGGGTCACACCCAGCGATGCTCAGGAGTTACTCCTGGCTCATGCACTCAGGAATCGCTCCTGGCGGTGCTCAGGGGACCATATGGGATGCTGGGAATCGAACC
>JAOXYA010055417.1:0-12057 GCA_028565675.1 Sorex palustris | reverse complement strand
TTTGCATGACTGAGACCTAAACCTGAAAGCTTTGTAACTTTTCCCACAGTGATTCAATAAATAAATAAATTAATTAAAAAAAAAACAAAAAATAAAAGAAGACTTTTCTTCACACACAAAAAAAAGAGAGACATAACCAGAGGAGTCAAAGAACATTCAAACCTGTGGTGAATCGATAAATATATCTGCATATTTTTCCTGAATTCTATTGTCCCTGAAAATATATTCAGTGATTCCATTGCTCTTTTTCCTGCTCAAAACAGACTTTAGTTTCTGCTGTGCCAGCAAATGTGTTTATTTTCGCAGAAAATATGATATTTTAATTGAATTGGCAACAATGGCAGCTGTGTGGTTTCTTATTTTTTCTTATCTCTCATGGTTTGAGTTATTAGTACTAAGTCTTCACTTCTGAGTAGTGTATATAGTTCTTATGAACAGTCTGCCTCTCAGTGTCTAACCCCGTGACTTATTTTCACCAATGATATGTCAGTAAAACTAAAGAGAGAAAGTATGTTCACTGACTTTGATTTATGCTTTATTACTATGAGAATATGCATTGTATTAGAGAGGTTCAAGATGGAGCAGACCAATCTCTAATGTACAACTAAGAGTCAAGTCCAATGAACCCCAACCTTATTGAGCCAACTGCACCAATACAGAGTCATGGGAGCAAAAGGTTTATGCCACTGTGTTGAAGGAAGTGTTGTTTTAATTCTTACTTTAACTAAATGGATACTAGTCTTGGAAGTAGAAGGGAACTGGAGAGGAAAATAGAATATATTATAGAAAATGAAATGTAGGTAAAAAAAAGAGCTAGACATAAATTAACTTTTCCTGCTGTCTTAGTACTCTGGCCAAGGCAGACTCTATGAAAAAGGATAGGCAGTGAGAAAATCCTATAAAATTTTCCAGATCTAAGATGAGAGATAACCTGTGCAGTGCTTTTCAGGTAGTTTCTTTAAAAATGTCAAGGTTCATTGGATAATATCCTGCAACAGAATTACTGCTAAGTGTTACTGCTAAGTGTTACTTACATGGGAGCATAGCATTTTGAGGAATAAGTGTAAGCAACCTCTTCTCACAGTAATAAAGCAGAAGAATGTTCAAAATGTCCTGTGTTCCACCCTTTTGCAAAAGAAACAAATCAAAAGTCTTCTTTAAAAAAATGAGGAGTTAAGTGGACCCCTTCATAAAGAGATACCATAGCAGGTGATCTAAAAATCTATTCAGGCAATTGACAGATATTGTTGTGAATATCACTAGAGACAAAAATAAGTGAATTTCTGAAAGAGACTTAATTTTGATGGGAGAGTACAGGGGGTTGGCTTCACTCAGTGGTATTCAGGGGTGAATCCTGATTCTGTACTCAGGAGTGATCCCTAAATGTTCTTGAGGATCATATCCAGGACCAGTGATATTATCTCTCCAGCACTTGAAGAGAACTTTAACTAAAAACTCCAGATCACAGCATATTGAATTGATTTGGTATGGTAGTTATTACCAGGCCATAAAAGCAATCTAAATTAACACCCCTTAGGCCAGAGTTATTGTCTCTTGGTCTACTTCAGGTTTTGAATGATCAAGAAAGATATCTTCAGTTCTTTCAGAGAAAAACAAAGCTTTCTCTCTCATTTTCTTTTTATTCTATGAAGGAAAAAAATAAAAGCTTGCATATTATATTATATTTGGAAAAAAGCCAAACATATGATACTAACACCATTAGAAAACCAGAAACTAAGGACTATGTTGTACAAAATATGATAGCTTTCCTCCTAAAGAAGTCTTAAGAGATTCACAAACTGTATTACACTTAAAAATGCGTAGGCATTGGATCACCCACATAGAAAAGCTGGAAAAGATTAAACTATTTAAAATACACAGAGAGAATTCATTTCTTAAAAAAAATTTAAAATAACATGCTGTGGGTGGATAGAGAAACTTTCAGAAGGAGAGAGAGATAGAGTTGAAGTAAGGGCAGGCGGGAGGAACGGTATATATAAATTCCTTTAATTCACACATACAAATCCTGTTTTTGAGGTGAGAAAACTAAGACACAGACATCACTCCAATAGTAAAAATAATAAGAATCAATACAAAAATAAATATCACTTTCACATTGAAATTCCATGTTATTGATTGGTATTACTTGATTTAAACCTCCAAATTTTGATTCCTCTAAATTTTTTTTTGTTTTTTGCTCATTGATATGGAACTAAGACTCATACACTGGTAGGATGACTATATTTTCTATTAAAAATTTGTATGTGAATCTATTGAAAAATATTTTAATAGATTTTCAATTATTTTGAAAAAGTAGTTAACCTTAGGTGTATGCTCCCAAATTGCAGTCACACCTTAAAATCAATAATAAACCTAAATATGATTTTTTCAAGTAGCTCCCCAAAATTGTATAATTCATTTTATTCACTTGGTATCAGTAATAAAATATGCCTAATATTACCATAAATAAAATTAGTCAATTCAATACACAGTTAAGATTCTCTTTTAAGATTCTCACATTATCAAATACTTTAGGTAGCACTCAAATTGTCTCTGGGTCCTTTAATAACTTAATATCACTGTCCCATTGTTCATCAATTTTCTCAGTCAGGCACCAGTAATGTCTCCATTGTGAGACTTGTTACTGTGTTTGGCATATTGAATACACCAGGGGAGGTTGCCAAGGCTCTGACATGAGGGCATAATACTCTTAGAGCTTGCCAGGCTCTCTTAGAGGGACAGAGGAATCGAACCTGGTCAGCCACATGCAAGGCAAATCCCCTACCCGTTACGCTATTGCCCCAACCCAATAAAAAAAAATCCTTCAAACATGCTTACTTTTTAACAATTCTAACAGTTGAAGAAAAAATGGAACCATTTTAATCCATTAGTGCTGAAGCCATCAGATTTATAGCCAGAGGTTCTTTAAGAATCCTAGAATAGCAAGTATCAAATTCAGGGCAACATCTCACATGACTGGCAGTGCTCTAACATTAGTTATTTCATAGGCAAGGGATTTATTTTTAGATGCTGGTGTTTATCTGGAAAACTTCAAGCTCTAAGTTTTGTCCCATATGTTTGTGGGTGACAAAACTTTCAAATCATTTGCTGTCATCTTTGCATTTGTCCTTTGTATATGCAATCTTTTTGTTCGTTTTTGGATCTGGACAAAGCATAAATAGTGGTTTTATACTACTTAGTTTCCTTTTATAATCTGAAAGTAGAACATTCCTATTTGGTATGATCTGACAGGTCAGTTTTTGAGTCACAATACTCAGATATTTCATATAAATTAATGATAATAGCATATCCAGACCCCCTAAATAACTTAACAAATTTTGATGTTCTGTTTTCACATAGAGAAATCTATAATTTATCAATCTTGTAAGTTTCCTTTTTAGTATATACCACTCATAGAAAATGTAGTATTGATTTATTCAGCTATTTCCTCTTTGTTCCTGTAGTCTCTCTTCCCAATTCCAATATTTAGTGTATGAGATTTTAAGTTTCAGAGACATGTAGAACTAAATCATTACTGTCTTTCAGATCAATGTGGCTAGAGAAAAGAAATATACTTCATACGAATCATGAGGATTTTCTTTCCCCATTTATCTAGAGAGTGAGTTGTTTCTTTCTTTTATTTTCCTATTCAAGGGAAGGTTTTCTCTCACAACTTTAGTATATATAGCATATAGCAGTAGTATTTTGTGCAGCTGGAGAAGTAAGAAAAGAAGGAAAATAAAAATAGAAATAACAAAAGAACAACAAACAAGATCCTCTTCACTCTTATTCTCACTTAACTTTCTTTTCTAGTCCTCGACCCCCAAATTTTAGATATTTTGAAGGTTTTAAAGTCCATGTATTAAGCACATTTCTTAATTAAACTCACAACTGTATCTAAGATGGATGGAAATGGAGAAAAATAACCTGCTAACGCATGGTTCTCACAGTTTTACCTTCCCTTACTCAACAATTACCTATTACTGTATCCTTTTTTTTTAAAGTCAGTATTTACTTTTATAAGTATATCCACAGTATTCAATTAAAATCAGTGAAAAAAAAGAACGAAAGAAAAGAAATACTCCATATTGACTGACCTTTTAATAGTCCTTAATATATTGATTGTCTATTTTTCTACTTTTCATTTTAAAGAAAAATGCATAGCTGTTAATAAAAAGCACAATCAAAATGCAGCAACACACATAATTCATTTTTTAGTAAAAAATGTGGTGGTGTGGGAACTGGAGATAACACAGCAGGTACGGTGCTGACCTTCCACATGGCTATCCTGGTTCTGGGCACTCTATATGGTCCTAGTCCCACCAAGAGTAATCCCTGAGAGTAAAGGCAGGAATAAACCCTGAGCAAAGCCATGTGTAACCCCCCTCCCATCCAGAAAACAAAACAAAACAAAATGGTAGTCATCATTAAGAAAATGAATGTTATCTACAGGAAAAGGAATATTGAAGAAAACACTATTATATAAAAAAGTATAGTGTGTATACTTTATAACTTAATACGTGATTACTGAATTAAACCTCAAAATCCTGATCATCCAAAATGAGTGGAGGAATAATAGTCATTAAAGTTAAGATGAGCTGTGCTGATAGAAATATTAAAGCTAAGATGAGTTGTGCTGATAGAAATATTGGAGGTAGGGGATTTGCAATTATTTTGTCTTTCTCTACATTTTTGTTCACTTTACTGGTGTTCTTGTCTGACTTCCACATTTCTTTGAACTTTTCATTACTTTTTTGCTTAGACTTGTTACACCATTCTTTGCTAATAAGACAGAAATAGAGATGTAGAACTAAACTTCATTCCTATTTTCTTTGACACATGCATGTTGTACCTAGACTATTTTACTAATATTTTATTAGAGCAAAGGAACGAACCATTTGAAATTTAAAAATTTTTTTCCAATATGATAGATATTGTTATTGTAACTGGACTGGTGGCTATACATATTTTCTACTTATGAGGCATTTTATATTTTGAAACAATGTGATTGAGAAAGACATTGGCTATTTGCTGTATAATAATGCAACTATGTGTCACAAATTGAATTTTCTCAAGTATTTTTCCCTAAAAATTCTCAAGAAAAATGTAGAGAGTGAGAGAAAGAGGGAGGAGTGGGGAGAGAGAGGAGAGAGAGAGAGAGAGAGAGAGAGAGAGAGAGAGAGAGAGAGAGGAAAAATACCTGCCATAGAGGTAGATTGGAGTGGGGACTGGTGAGCTATTAGAGAGAAACTGGGGACACTGGTACTAGGAAATGTACACTTGCGGAGGGATGAGTGTTGGAACACTGTATGACTGAACCTAAACCTAATTATGAACAGCTTTGTAAGGGTCTATCTCATAGAGATTCAATTAAAAAATTAAAAATTAAACAAAAAGATTTTCAAGGGAAATGCAATGAATGTGCCATTTACTCCTACCAGCAGAAAAATGCAGATATTTACAAGATAATTTCCTTTTCCATTTGTATGTAAAATTTTTTCTAGACATCCTCTCCAACAATTTAAAACAAAATCTCTGATTTTGCATTGTAATTAAGAGCATAGGTATGCTAAAGAGTTTCCAAGTACTGAATTGAATAATGCATAAGAAAAAAGCTTTCTATTGCCAGAAAAGAAATATAAGTATAATTCTTTGTATTATGTATGGCGATGAATGTAACAAGCTCTATCATTATATCATTTATGAGTTTGTATTTCTTTTTTCCAAATTAGGCACATGAGACAGAAAATACCCAAGCTTATATTCATTCGGTTCATATTTCATATTTTCTAAAATACTCATCTTTGTTTTGATAAATAATGAATCTTTATTTGAAATAAAAATCTAATTTCTGGCATATTTATATATATACATATATATGTGTATATTTAAGATAAAACTTGAAATAAGTCATAGGTTGGGATTTTCAGTCTACCTTAACTATATCGATATTATTGAATATATCAAAATTCAGGAAAGATGTTGGTTGTAAATTTCCCCAACAAAAATAATTTAAAAACAATTTAATTGTCATAATTATGAACCAGTATATTAGATTATTTTCTATCAGTTATGAAAAAATAACATTGAAACTCACCGAGGTTAAATTTGATGTCTGAATGTGTCTTCTAGGTCCTGTGCCTGTCTTGGTACTTTGGTCTTCATCTTACTAATTTGGATTTTAGGAGATTCATCTCATCATAGGCAACTAATGGAACTAATCTAAATTCTACATTTGATAATTCACCCAATAATTATCTAGTCTTCTGATTCAAACATTTTCCCCCTTTGAAGATGTTTGGACACACTCATCAGTGCTTAGGGCTTACTTCTTGATCTACACAGAGGGATCATTCCTAACTGTGCTCAGAAGCCCATAGGTGTTCTTAAGAATAGAACCCATGCACATGGGTTGTCTATGTGCAAGGAAACTGCCTTACCTGCTATCCTTTTTGTTGAAGTCTCTCAATCCAAAATTTTGAATATCATTTATGGAATATCTTTTGTTCCTTAAATATAATCGGTAACAATTTTCTTTTTTTTTTTTTTTTTTGGTTTTGAGACACACCTGGCAATTCTCAAGGATTCCTACTGGTTCTGCATTCAGGTATTACTCTTGGTGATGCTCAGGAGACAATATGGGATACTGAGGATCGAACCTGGCTTGGCCAGAACAAGGCAAATGCCCTACCCACTGTACCCACTCAGGCCAGAAAACATCTTTCATTTCTAACTTAGTAGGCCCATTTTCAATCTCCTAGCAGTGACTGAGCTCATTGTCCTATCATCCATGTACTACTGGAATAGTTTATAGATCACTTGTATCACCTGTCTTGACCTTGCTCAATGATTTGCTCGATCAGGTTCCAGTAACATCTCCATTTGTCCCAGTCATGTACTAATGTAGCCCAGTGGTGTCTGCTTGCTCTGGGAACACAAAGAGCATTCAACTGTTCGTTCAGGGTCTTGACGAAGAAGTCAGACCATCTCATAGGTGGATGGCCAGGAGTTCTTTTGCTGTCCCATGGAATCCAGTAGGTAATGGCTCTAGTCCATCAGTCATCACCAAAGCACATTACATATCTGGCCCATGCCTTGGGAAATGAGGCAGCAGCCCTGATCCTCAATCTTCAATTGAGGTCAGAACTCCGGATTTCTTCTCTCACTTCAGTGAAGCATGATACTCCAAACATAACTCTTTCGATTCCTCTTTGGGAGACCCAAATAGTGTTCCCATCCTGTTTTCATAGGGCCTACGTCTGTGAGACGTATGTTAGTGCAGGAAGAACGGTGGAGTGGAAAAGATTATTACCATTATTACCTTCTTATTACTAGATTTCGTACACCTCAATTCCAAAATATTTTTTAAATATGAATTTAATCACAACCACTATTTTGAGATGTTTACTTTGCTGGGTACATACTTCTTTCAGAATATCTTTGAATTGTTTACGGAATTGGTGCTATTTTTATTTTTACTGAAATTTTAAGTAAAACCAGTTAAACAAATAAAATATAAAAAAGAGGTAAAATTGTCCCAATTTTCACTGTGATGCATGCTCTCTATAGACTATCCCATCAATTCCTTAAAGATATTTTTAAAACCAACACCGAATGGCTTTTATCTTCAGGCACATGTTCTTCTTCCTTGAACACATATATTGCATGATTTTTGCTCTATGTCTTTGTTTTTCCATTGTTGGAGAAGCCCGTGTTCTCTCTTGAAATTGTATTTGCTCTCTTTCTTCCCCTTAACATCTTTAGAAGGATCTCAAGAACGATTAGTATATTTATTTCTTTATATTTCATTCCAAATTCCATCAAAATAACAAGGAAAATATTCATGGGGAATTCTTAATGAAGGTATTAATTTGGGCTACAACTTTCTTTATCTAAGCATAATGTGTAAATAGGTTGGCAGAATATATATAGCTAGAGCATCTGAATTTAAAAATATTTATTTAAAAGCGATAGGTCCAGGAGCTGGAGAGAGACTATTGCAGGTAAGTTACTTGCCTAGAATACAGCTGACCTGAGTTTAATAACTGAGCACCAAGCCACAAGTCTACTCTAAACATCATAATATTTTAGAAATTGATTATTGGAATTGTCACTGGAATATCATAATTTCTTAATGTCAAAACAACAAACTGCAGTTACTTTTCATCACAAAACTGCAGTTACTTTTTCACACTTGTGAAAAAGAAAGTATATAAAATGCGAGAGTACTTATACATACGTAGTTGTACTTATTCATGTAATGCTAAATATCCATTATTACATTATTTTCACATGTGAAAGTGGCATATTTTCAAAATCTTTGAGGATGTTTTAGCAAATAAATTGTCTGTGTAAGAGTTTGTGAGTATCTTAATGTCTTTATTTATATACAAAGCAATACATTATTTTTAGCTCTACAACCAGCCTACAATTTTGAAAAAAAAAGGAAAAAAGCAAACCTTAAACCCACAGTTTCAAATCCTTTATGACACTTTCTCTGTGATAAAACATCTGAGGTTTCTGAGAATAATATTTCACAAAGCACACATTTACTGGGACTTTACTTGGAGATTACAAAATCTTAAAAAAAATGCTATAGAAAATTGTAGACTTAGCAGCAACAGCTGCTACAAAGTGCAGACATTTTAAAGCAGAAAAGCATTGAAATGAGTCAGGCAAGGCTTGACAATTGGAGCCAATATAAAAATAGTTTTCAGAGAGCAACAGTTTTTGTTTTCTCCGTATTTTCAGAGGAGAGTATTGAGACACTGCAAAGAGAGATTATTCTTGTTTTCTTTAGTCACTACTCTATTTGAACATTCTTTGATTATATTTTCAAATATAGTATTGAAATCAGTATTGGACAAACATAATACAATTTTTGATATTATTCTTTTTTCTCATTTTCTCTTATTCCTGGAGGAGTGATTTGGATGATACCTGACAGTGGGGCAGGAGATAGTGTTGGGGTAAAGGCACTCGCTTAAATATAGCAAATCCACGTCTGATCCCTGGCATGATATATGGTTCCCTGAATACTTCCAAAAGTCACTCCTGAGCTTAGAACCCGTAAACACTGCTAACTGTAACCCAAACTCATTCCCAAATGACCCATTCCCAAATTTATTTACTCAGAAACTAAGAACAAAAAATATTCTAAAAATATGTAAATACACACAAATCCTCTTTTCTCATTAGTCCTGTATAATACAGTCAACTTCTAAATCATTCAACAGTTGAATGATAAGGGAATCATTCAACTGTCAATCTCCTTAAATAAAAAAATCAGTAACTTTACAAATACTCTGATTATTTAATCAAAGAGTCCTCCAAGATGCATCTTGAAAAAACACTTAAGCTTTTTAAATTCATGTTTTAGGTTTTTTCTTTTAAATTTTGGGTGTTTGGGGCCACATCCTGCAATGTTCTGGGTTGGTTACTCCTGGTTAGACACATAGCATCCTACTGAATAAATCCCTTTAACAAAAGTTAATGCAGTGGTAAGTTCTGGATGTACAATGAACAACTATAATCAAATTTAAATAAATGATTATTGAACAATAAGGTATAATAAGTGGAAAAAGCAAAAGATAATAGCATTTATAATGAGCAATTATTTAAGTGAGTAAAAGCCAAATATTACAAAATACTGGACATTGGTTTATAGAAACCTAGTGATTAAGAAGCATGAGCAAACCTTAAATTTTTTCAATCATATGATTATGATTAAAAAGAAATAAACCAACTCTTAGAATCAGATAGCACAATGTGGTTACCACAAGAGAAGTAAGGGTGAGATAAATATTTAAAGAAGTCTATTTGATAATGCTGAATGATATTAGAGATTTTGTGATTGGTGTAGAGTGATATATGCATTTATTGAGATGGTATTGATGTACCAATGGTGCATCAATAAAATATCATTTGTAGTGTAAATGATTTTAAAATCATACAGAAAGTTTTCTGAAAAAAACCTATTTTCACATAATACACTTTGACTTGGTCTGCCAATCATACCGGAATGTACATCAGACATTAATATTTCTTCTCCTAGGTAACTAGAAAATGAGCATTTTATTGAATTTTCTATGACAGGAGCCAGTGAAAGGTCAGTAATAAATACATAAGAACACAAATTCTAATCAGACCACCTGCTTTCTCATAAAAGTCATATTATGTAATTTCGAGAAAAGTAAAATGACTCAGATATTTCCTTTAAAAAAACTATTTCTTTTATTTTTTGAGGGAAATAAAATATTTGAGAATTTTTGTACTCATAAGCAATTTAATTCAAATATCTGGTCTTTCATAGTTTAATGATCAGAGGAAATTTGTTCTTCTTATATATTTTTTCTTTTTGGTGTTGTTGCCTTTATATTTATGGTGTCCCTTAAAGGAAGAGTACTCTTTCTATTAGCAAACCTTCTGTGCAATGCTTTTTTAGAAATGCAGCTTTGATCAAGACACTTGATAAATTTTTTACACAATAGCCTTCATGACTGTAAATAAATGTCTCTTCTTTAAATTTGTTCTGATAACTTCTAAAAAACTGAAGCCATTTTGGTATTTTGCTGCATATTAACTTAGCAGTACGTAACTGAGTCTTAAAAGAGTTCAAATAGAGGAAAATATAGATACAATTTCAATTTTGATTGGTTTTTATCCCCCCAAATCTGAAATGCCTATGTTGCCTATAATATATAAGAAATAACATTAAAACAAAACTTATGGGTACCACGAATTAGAAAAATAGCTATTTGTAAATTATGATTCGAGGACTTTTAACAATTCCTAAATTCATACAATCCCTAAACTGTCTTCTGAATGCACTGTATCACTGTATCACTGTCATCCCGTTGCTCATCGATTTCCTCGAGCAGGCACCAGCAATGTCTCCTTCGTGCTAGCCCTGAGATTTTAGAAAGTGCCACATTCGAGGCTCTTTCAGGGTCAGGGGAATGAGATCCATCACTGTTAGTGGGTTTTGGCATATCAAATATGCCACGAGGAGTTTGTCAGGGATACTCTCAGTAGACTGCCGGGTTCTCCAACAGTAAGAACTAGATAATAAGATGTTTTTTATAATCTAATGAATCAGTTGGTACTGCAGCAATCTATGCCAAAGTAATACCACCCTCAAATCTAAGTGTCTTATGAGAATCAAAGTGTATTATTCTTCCTTGTTTTGGAAGGATATTCTGTGCTATTTAAAAATGCTACCCACTCTTATCCTTTATCTTGGAACCAGGAGTAACAGAAAAAGCACTAGTTATGATTTGTAATACCTATGACAGATTAAAAGGAATATATGAAGCTTATGCTTGCTGTTAATATACCATTATCATTGCTTTTGGTTTGGGGGCTACACCTATTAGTGTGTGAAAGTTGCTCCCTGCTCTGTTCTCAGAAGTGCCATGATGCTCAGACTACTCAGCAGTGCCGGGAATCAAACCAGAGTTGACTTCATGTAAACCAAACTCCTTGCTATCTCTCAGGCCAAGTATTATTTTTATAGGCACATATATCTTCTATTGCTCATTAAACTCAGTCCCCCAAATTTATATGATTTTCTATGTGTAGTGAGGTACAGAGGGATATCAAATATTTTTTGAAAACAATACAATCTAGCAACGGCATATACATATTCAGAAAAAAATGAGCTATTGAAAATAAAAGTCAGCCAAATAAATGATCTCCTCAAGCAACTCTTTTTATATCAAATACAAATAAATAACAATGTCTATGATTAAAAGGTACCACACCTGGCCCTCAAATGGAATTGCAACTGTTCTTTTGAATAGTGCATTAATGGCAGGTTCTTACTTTGCAAAAGACAAGATGTTTCAAAATTTCACTCATCTAAAGTAAATTATCATTTCTGATAGTATGGTTTTATTGCTATTAGGATAGTATTGTTACTAGTATTATGTTATAGTATTATGAAAGAGAAAGTTTCAGACTAAAGATTTTACTCTTTGCATTCTAAAGTAAAGTAAAGTAAAGGCCCTCCCGTTGATCATCGATTTGCTCGAGCGGGCCCAGTAACGTCTCCATTGG
>JAOXYA010055410.1:0-12057 GCA_028565675.1 Sorex palustris | reverse complement strand
TGAAATAGACTGCAATAAATGTACATTGTACTCATTTATTCAGCTCTGAGTCCCACACTGGGGATTTCTGCAAAGGAAGGGGAAATTTACAGAAATTTTACTTCTCTCCTCTGCCATCTCCCATTCCAGGAAGAACAGAACTATTATCTGGTTGGCCTTGCCAATATCTGTCTTATATTTTAGGTCATAAATATGGATGTTTATAACATACATGTTTCCAGCTCATTCTGAATTCACCTCACTAAGGGACAAAAACAATGCTTTCTCCTTAGTTTTTAATTATATTGAAAATGAACCAGGTATTATTGAAAAACGGAGTTGCAAGAGCATCACCATCTGCTCTGTTCTCAAATAAATTTCTTGATTGGTTTCTTCAAAACCAGTGAAATGAGCTACAAGGCAAAAGGTGATAGTAATACTTTCCTACAAGAAGCTGTCTGAACTGAGACCTTTCTGGTCAGGATGGCCTGACCCCAGGAGCTGGACGAACTTCTCCTGACAGGAAGATGGACAATCATATTGACTGTTGTTGGCTCTCTTCCCCAATTTCTTCTATGTCAAGCCTTGATATCTCAAGTTCAGAAGTCTCATTTTTCCCTTAGATTCTCAGTCCTCATAATAGATTCATACCATATAAAAAACATTAGGATGTTCTCTGCACTCTAAATTTCATGCATTCACTTAAAAATAGCAATTTCACTCTACATGATATTTGTGAGGAAGGGGTGTAATTTAGGCAAGCTGGTTAGGTGATGAGTCCAAGTGACACAGCAATCTGAACAACCAGAACTTCAATTCAGTTCTTTGGATTTCGATAACCTTAAACATTTTCTTTCTTTTTGGGTCACACCCAGCGATGCACAGGGGTTACTCCTGGCTCAGCATTCAGAAATTACTCCTGGAGGGGCTCAGGGGACCATATGGGTTGCTGGGAATCAAACCCGGGTCAGCCGCGTGCACGGCAAAGGCCCTACCCGCTATACTATCGCTCCAGCCCACTCCTTAAACTTTCTGCTCAAATCAAACCTTTTAGGTGGGAGTCCAGGATTTTACAAGAGGTGAGAGTCTCCAAAATAGCTTACAAAGAGCTGAGTGTGCTGATGCTGGGCAAAGAAGAAGGGAGAATAGGGAGGCATCAGGAGACGGTCACGAAGAGAAAGCTGCCAGAGCACATGGGATCCACTGAGAGAGCCTGAGCATCAGAGCCAGAGTCTGATTCCAGGACAATCCAGGGATGGAGGAAGACAAGAGATGACTATGGGGCTACCTAGAAGTCAGACAGGAACAAAGCAGAAAGAACACAGGAGGGCCTGATGCTCTACTGTTTTCCTATCTTTGGCCCTCCTGTGTTCTTTCTGCTTTGCTTCTTTCTGACTTCTAGGTATGCCCATAGTCATCGCTTGTGAGCGAAGGCAACTGGCGAGGACCAGAGCAGAGATGAGCCTGTAGGTGGAGCCATGTGGCTTCCAAGAGTTGGGCTGAGAGGAAAAAGCCAGGCCCAGGAAGAGACAGGTCACTGCCATGCCTAGACTAGCCTTCAGAGTTTGGAATTCTTTATTCATCCTATTTCCTGACTTTTCTAAAATGTACTGTGGTTTCTGTTTTACTTCTAGAAATGTTTCTTAAAGATACTTGAGAGACACCATAACCATACCAACGGACCCCTCGCCACGGCTTGACAGGCTGTTTCATTCCAGGAACCCTAGAGGGGAGAGGGTGAGGCCCAAGGGACCCAGCCCTGGCAGTCGAAAACCTCCAGAACTCAACCATCACTCTGCTCAAGGCTGCTCTCCACGCACTTGACCGAGCCTCACCTATAAGTGAACCTATTCCTGGACACTTCATACCTCACACCCTACCTGTATTCCAAGAGTACCACACTACATCTGATGGGGTTCAAAGTAGGAGGGAACCAATCCCAGAGGGAAATTTTTTTTTACAGATACAGATATATAGATATAGATATATAGATATAGATATAGATACAGATATAGATATAGATATATAGATATAGATATCATGGTCATGGTCCTCTCATTGTTCATCGATTTGCTCAAGCAGGCCCAGTAATGTCTCCACTGGAGACTTTGTTGTTACTGTGTTTGGCATATCGAATACCTCACGAGGAGCTTGCCAGGCTCTGCCATGCAGGTGAGATCCTCTCAGTAGCTTGCCTGGCTCTCAGAGAGGGGCAGAGGAATCGAACTCTGGTTGGCCATGTTGGCTGCCTGCAAGGCAAACACCCTACTGCTGTGCTATCACTCCAGTAGGGCATTTGCCTTGCACGCAGCCAACAGAAAATCAAGTACCTAGGAATCAGCTTAACTAAGGAAGTAAAGAAACTGTACAAAGAAAACTACAAAACGCTACTTCAAGAAATAAAAGAGGATACGAGAAAGTGGAAAGATATCCCCTGCACATGGATTGGGAGAATTAACACTGTCAAAATTGCAATACTTCCCAAAGCATTGTACAAATTTTATGTGATCCTTATTACGATATCTATTACATTCTTCAAAGAAATGGAGCAAACACTCCTGAAATTCATAAGGAACAATAAGCCCCCATGAATAGGTAAAGCAAGTCTTGGGGGGGAAATGGGAGGAATCAATCTCCCTAACTTTAAACCCTACTAAAAAAGAGGAATAATTAAAACAGCAAGGTACAAAAAAAAGGCAGAGCTGCAGACCAATGGAGCAGGTTTGAATATACTGACATCTCCCCTCAAATATATGATCATCTAATCTTTGACAAGGGAGCAAGAAATGTGAAGTGGAGCAAAGAATTTCTCTTTAACAATTTGTGCTGACAAAACTGGATGGCTACATGCAAAAAAAATGGGCTCAGATCTCTGCCTAACACCATGTACAAAAATAAGATAAAAATGGATTAAAGATCTCAACATCAGACTGTAATCCATAAGGTATACTAAAGACAAGGATGGCAAAACCCTCCACAACATTGAAGCTAACGGTATCTTCGAAGATGACATGCCACTGGCCAAGCAAGTGAAAACATAGATAGACAAATGGGACTATGCCACAATAAGAAATGATGAAGTCATGAAATTTATAAATAAGTGATTCTGCCTGGAAAGTATCATGCTAACTGAAATGAGTCAGAAAAAGAGGGACAGACATAGAAAGAGTGCAATTGTCTATGGAATATAAAGTAACAGAATGGGAGTTGACCACCCAAGAATAGTTGAGATAAATTCCAGGATGTTTGTTCCAGGGCTTGGAAGCTGTTAGCACATGCTGGGAGAAAAGGCAGCTCTGATAGAGAAGGGAACACCAAGTAAAGGATGTTTGGAGGACTTGCTCGGGATGCGAAATGCATGCTGAAAGTAGACTATAGTCCGAACATGATGGCTATTCAATACCTCTGTTGCGAACTACAACATCCTAAAGGAAAGAGAGCAAAAGGGAATACCCTGTGTGTGTGTGGGGGGGGAGTATGGGGGGGAGGGCACTGGTAGAGGGATGGGTACTTGATCATTGTATAACTGAAACCCAACCATGAAAGTTTGTAAGTCGACAACTGTACCTCATGGTGTTTCACTAATTAAAAAAAAAATAAATTAAATATCCTTTGATGGTTGGAGCTGAAACGACAGTACAGTGGGTAGGGCACTTGTCTTGTACACAGCCAATTTATGTCTGATCCCTGGAACCCTGTATGGTCCCCTGATCCTGCCAGGACTGATCCCTGAGTAAAGAGCCAGGAGTAATCCCTGAGCACCACTGGGTATGGCCCTCACCCCACCAAAAAGTAAGTATCCTTTGATGGACTGGACAGAGTACAGAGGTACTGCAAACATGATTCCCAGCACATATGACCCCTGATCCCACCAAGTATGGCCCCTGAGCACAGAGCCAGGAGTGGTCACTGATCACTGCTGGGTGGGGTCCCCAGACAAAACCAAAAACCAAACAAACAAATTAAAAAAGAAAGCGTCCTTTGATGTTCAAAGAATCAGTCCTTCCTTCTCTCTCTCTCTCTTGACTTTGGGCCACACCTATTGGGAGTCAAAAGCCACTCTGGGTTGTTGCTGGGGCTTGCTACCAGGTGCTGGGGGAATCATGCCTGCTGAGCCTTGAAATCAGCCTCCAGCATGTACAGCTCCTACACAGCCCTCTGTGTTATCTTCCTTGTTCCCAGGAGTATCTCAAATTGTGCAAGGGCACCCTGTGGACCTGAAAACTCTGGATTTCAAAGCTCTGAGACTTCCTCATTTCAGTCCCTCTCTCACCACATATCTGAAGTATACCCAAGGAAAAGGTATAAAACAGGCACCTGGGGAGAGAGTGCAAATGGTAGAGCATACGCCTGAAGGTGAAAGACCCTGAGTTCTAGTCCTGGGTCCCAAGCTCTACCACGGAGAAGCATGTTACTATTGCTGAGGCTAAAAAGAAGGTTAGTGGAGGCTACAAGGAAGCTATCCTGGAGACAAGTAATTTTTTCCCCCTAAATGATCTAAGCATTTCTTGTAAGGTCTGTTTAAATGCCTTAATCAGTGGCTAGAGAGATAGTACAGGGGTTGAAGGCTCTTGCTTTGTATGCTACAAAACCAGTTTGGAACCACAAATGGTTCCCCAAGCACCAACAGGAGTGACCCTGAGAACAGAGTCAGGAGTAAGCCCTGAGCACCTTTGGGTGTGGCCCAAAGACTGAAAACAAGACAAAACAAAACAAAACAAAACAAAACAAAACCAGAACCTCTGCAACTAATGTCCTTCAAAGATAAGATATCATATCATGAAATACTGGGGCCAGAGAGATGGGACAAGAGTTAAGACCCTTGTCTTGCATGTGGCTGACCCTGGTTCTATCCCTGGCACCCACATATGATCCTCCAAGCACCACTAGAGGTGCCCCTGAATGCAGAGTAAGCCCTGTATACCAAGAGGTGGGTCCTTCCCCTCCCAAACACACAACAAAAGAATAAAATAGTATTTTTAAAAAAGAAACATTCATGGACCTGGAGCAATAGTACAGCTTGGTAGGGTTGTGCCTTGTATGTGGCCATAGGGGTTAGATCCCCAGAACCTATATGGTCCCCTGAGTCCTGCCAGGGGTGATTCCTGAGCTCAGAAGCAGAACTAAGCACTGACAACTGCTGGTCAAAACAAAAATAAAACCAAACAAAAACCAACAAAACAAAAGAAACATTCAGTCCTGGTGGTGTGGTTCAGTTGTAAATTTCAAGATTTTCATGCTCAAGGTCCTGAGTTTGGTCCCAAGTACCACACACACACACACACACACACACAATGAAAGAAAGAAGAGTCAGAGAAAATAAAAGAATTAAAGAATTACTGGAAATTAAATAAAAAACCTACAATTTAGTTATAGTTTAGATTTGCATCTAATAAGCCTGTGAGGCCCAGGGTTTTCACATTCCAGACAGCAGACTGTGTCCTCCCTCTTGTTTGTTTTGGGGTCACACTGGCAGTGCTCTGGGCTTACTCTTGCCTCTGCACTCAGAGATCACTACTGGAAGTGCTTAGAGAACCATATGGGGTGCCAGGGATAGAACCTGGATTGGACATGCAAGACAAGTGCCCTAGCAGCTGTACTATCTCTTCTGCACCCCTGTGACTTCTCTTAAAGAGACTTCAAGAAAGTATATCATTCACCATTTTGATGACCCAGAACTTAATCAGGGAGAGATACTCCATTGCAGCGGAGGCTGGGAAGTGGGCACTTAGTCTGGGAGACCAAGTGTATAATTCAAAAACAGGGATTCTACTAGTAATTAGAAGAATGGATTTAAAGCACACAGCGAGTTGGAAGATAAGGTTGAAAAACTGTCTCATGAAGCAAAGAAACAAGAGAATAGGAGACAAAACACTAGTGATTTCTAGAAGCAGAGAATAGATGTATAGATGTTAGAGTATTAGGTATGCCATATTTTAATAAAGTTAGATTATTATTTTTACTCTAGTAATAATCAATGGCAATAGAATCACTGTAAAAATGATAAAACAGACATAGAATGGGAAACATTTTCACACCAGAAAGAAAATAGTACTTAATGAATATTTACTGGGTGCCAGACATTGCTTAATACATATTAACCCTGGGCTAGAGAGAGAGAGAGAGTAACAGAGCTAAGGTGCCTTGCGTGCAAGTACCAACCCCACTTCCATTCCCAGCACACTGGTCCCCCAAATACTTGGAGTGATCACTAGGAGTGATCTCCCCAGTCATGGAGCTAGGGGTAGCCCCTGAGAACCATCAGGTGTGGTCCCAAACCCTCCAAACAAAAAAACCCATAAATTAATGCACTTTACTCCAAAACAACAGTGTGAGTGAGTTATTATCGCCATCTTACAGATAAGAGGCAGAAAAGATTATTTAACTTATTCAAGATCATTAAGGTAATAAATGGTGGGGTTGTATGATAGTTACTTTGCAAGTGGGAATGGATTTGGATGTCAATACAGATAATCAACATATGAACCAAGAAGACATCAAAAGACTTATCATGCATCTAATGAGTCTACATAACCCAGGCTCTCAAGCAGGTCAAATAAGGTCTTAAGAGAGGCAGGAAGGGCAATCAGGTTTGGATTGTGGCTAGATAGGAGGTCAGCACTGAGGTTTTGCATGTACAAGTGTAGGCTTGTATGATTTGAACTTCCAGAAGGAGGAAGTATTTGCTTTATTGCTTTGCCTACATGTGGGGCAAGAGAAGAGAGAGAGGGCTGAGGACTAAAAACTCACTGCCACATATAAAAAGCAGAGTTTGTTACCCCATTCTGTTCCCTTTCCTTTGTTGTTGCGATGTCTGTGTGTTGTGTTACGGAGAGGGTTAGGGACTAGGAGGTTCCTGCTTTGGTTTCAGTGTTCACATATTCGGCTGTGGTGCTCATTAGAGACCATGTTTGTTGTGGCACTAGCTCAATGATGTGGGTGTGGTATTATGGACTATACTGTGGTCTCACAATCTGCAAGGTCTAGGAAGGAGCAGATTACACACCAAAACCCAGGTATCAAGAAAGCCAGACTTTCTAAAGGCAATAGCAGGCCAGAACAATGCTCTTAAAATTAGGGGGACGGTGGGGATAATCATTTCTAAACCTAAACGATTTGGGCTATTTTGGCTGCTCTAACAAAATAGATCGAATGGCTTAAAACGTCACTGTTTATCATGATCTAGAAGCTGAAAAGTTTAAGATCAAGGTGCTGGCAAACCTGGTGAAGGCCAATTCCTGGGTCATAGAAGCCAAACTTTTGCTACCATCACACACGGCAGCTCAGCGGGGAGAGATCTGAAGGGCCCACTTTCCTAAGCACATTCATCTCAAACACCTGGCCAGACTTTCATGGCCTTCCAAAAGCCCCAGCTCCAAACAGGGTTACCCTGGAAATTCAGTAATAACATATGAATTGGGGAGTGGGGTGGGGGATTCATTAAATACTAAATCCAACCACATTATCACCTAGAATAAAATCACTCTTAGACAATTAAAATCTCAGGAGATATAGGAAGATAGTGCCATCACAATTAGAAGATAAATTTAACTTTTGTCTGGGTGTGGGGGAGGGGGGTGGCACACCCAGCCATGATCTTACTCCTGGCTCTGTGCTCAGGGACTGCACCTGGCAGTGCTTCAAGGACCATATTCTGTAGCGTCCAGATTACAACCAGGATCATCTTAACCCTTAACCCCTGTATTGTCTCTCAGGCCCCTGGAAAAACTCACTTAATTCTGATTTTTCAAATAAATCTTTGGCAAAGAGCCCAAATACCTTACTGAAGGTCACACAATGTGTTTGTTTTCTTTTGTTGCTGTAAGCAAAGGTAACTGCTAAACACAATAGCAATTTATTATCTTACAATTCTGGAAGCCAGGAGTCCTTAGTAAATTTCAGTTATCTCAAATCAAGGTGTCAAAAATAAAATCAAATCAACTCAAGGTGTCTGTTTCATTCGGAGGCTCTTTTCCATCCTAGTCTCCTACATTCTCTGTAGGATGATCCTTCCTCCATCTTCACCGGCAGCAGCTGAGCTAGCACCCTTTCTCCCTTTGATTTCTTACATCTCTCTTACATCTCTCTCTCTCTGATTCCTCTGCCTTCTGATAATAAGACCCTGGTGATTTCATTGTCCCACCTGGTAATCCAGGATAATCTTTCCATCTGAAAAGTATTATCTTAATCACACAGTCCCTTCACCATGTAGGGTAACATATCCATAGGTAGGTTCCAGGGATCAGAAAACAGGCACCTAAGAGAGACACAATTTAGCCCATCACTAACACAGCTGAGTGGGGTCAGGACTCAAACCTAAGCAATCTAGCTGCGAAGGTCTTACTCTTAATCATTATGCTCTGCTGCCAATAGTAAAGTAAGTAAAGGCCCTCCTGTTGATCATTGATTTGCTCGAGCGGGCCCAGTAAAGTCTCCATTGGAGACTTTGTTGTTACTGTGTCTGGCATATCGAATACCTCACGGATAGCTTGCCAGGCTCTGTCGTGCGGGGGAGATACTCTCAGTAGCTTGCTGGGCTCTCCGAGAGGGGCAGAGGAATCAAACTCAGGTCGGTCCTGTTGGCTGCGTGCAAGGCAAACGCCCTACCGCTGTGTTATCGCTCCAGCCCACCCTGAGGACTACAGTCTGGGATATATAGTGAGATGTGCCCAAGAAGAGCCAACATTTCAGCTTAATGTATCTCTTACTGTATTCATACAAAATGACTAGAAATCTTAGTAAGAAGTAAATTCACTAGGATTGTTTAAACAGATTATTAGCTAAGAAAGAGAGAGCAAGAAACCTTAGATGAAATTCTGCCCTTGAGCGGATCTCCTCATAGTCTAGAGTGCTGAACACTCGGGGGAGAATTAGTCCTTGAGTTAATCTCCTAGAACTTCCTCAGAGGGATTCTACATCTGTTTGTTGTTAGGACAATGTTCAACCCTACCTATGTGTAGCCCCATTCCTTCACAATTTCTATATAACCATGCTGTAAGGAGGGAGGGGGAAGTAAATATTGACATTGTAATGGGGAAGAAAATAATGACACTGTAAAGGAAGAAGTAAAAATAATGACAGTGTAATGGGGGGAAGAAAATAATGACAACTCAAAGGGAGGGAAATCTAACTGTCTGGGGAAGAAATAACTAAATTGTAAGAGAGAAGTATGGAGAATGAAGATATAAGAGAAAAGAGAGAAATAGATGGTCCCTGATTATCAACCAGCCTGATTCCCTACAATTGCCATCGGCTGGCCTGCGGAGGGGTTCTCGGCCACCCAACGTATATGTCGCCACCCCCACCCACGCTTCTTGAAATTCACAGAAGTACAGAACTATTGAAAAGAAATGCAGAACAGTACAGAACTATTGAAATGAAATCAAAGAAAGTTCTTATAGGTGTTTTTATAGACATCAGTAGTTCAAATACTCTCTTTATCTGGTATCTGAAATTTGCTGGATAGCTGGTCAATGGGTTGTCCTTGCTCATCCTGCAAGGAACTTCGGTTGAGTTACTCCCAAGACAGTGCCCCTGAGGCATACCCAACTCCATCAGGCACTAATAATCCTATGTTGCTTTCTCTTTCCTTTATGTCATTTGTATGGTTTATTTGCAATGTCCTTCTTGTATAGACACAGGAAGGCAGTTGATGCTATGCTTTGCAACATGGGAGTTAGTTGACTCCAAAAAAATAGTTACTCCTGGGCATCTATAATTACTTTACTTAAGCCTCAGTTGCCCTTAGTTCCTAGCACTCCAAAAGCAGCGTCCCGAAGAAGGGACCAGATGGACCCATGCCAAGCTATAAGCTACCCTGGCATTGAAAGGAGAAAAGATAAGCCCCATAAGTATAATAAGATAAGAGAATGGTCATGGAGGGGCGGGGGAACGATAGCACAGCAGGTAGGGCGTTTGCCTAGCATGCAGTCGACCCAGGTTCGATTCTTCCATCCCTCTTGTAGAGCCTGCCAAGCTACTGAGAGTATTAGGAAATGTTATAAGAAGTAAATTAACTATGATTGTTTAAATGGATTACTGGCTGAGGAAAGGAGAAGGCAATACACCGTGGATGAAATCCTGCCCTTGAGAGGATCTTCTAGTCATCTGGAGTGCTGAACCCTCAGATGAGATCTTGTCTTTGATTTGATATCCTTGAACTTCCCCTGATGGATTGACTTTACCTCTGTTTGTTGTTATGACAATGTTCAACCCCACCTATGTGTACCCCCACCCTTCATCCCTTCATGAATTCTATGTAACTATGCTGTAAGGGGGAAGAAGAGATTTTGGACTTTGAGGACAAGAATATGAGCACTAGAAGGATGACAATGATGACTGGAAGTAGAGGACTATGAGACCACGATGAGATGAGGAAGAAGATATCATGAAATTGAGGACTTTGAGGTCTATGAGGAGACTAGGATGATGGAACTATGATGACTAGGACTATGACCAAAACTACGACTCCGATTGCTCCGTAAGGGGAGAAACTGGACTATGCTGGGAAGGAGAGAGAAAGAAAATGAAATAAAACGACTACCTACAAGCCTAGGGCCCTGTTCCCTAGTTCCCCAGTTTCTCTGTTTTTCTATTCCCCCACTCCTTCGTCTGTGTATCGCTGTGGGCAGGCCAGGGGAACAGTTCCTGGCCATTTTGTCTCCTCCTCCAGTTTGGTTTTTCGACTTCTGGAAGGAACTTTTAGCACCTATGGTTTAAATGCTTATGACTAAGATGGCTTTGGTGAATGAAACCAGTTGGGAATGCAGTGGTTTTCATTTTATTTGCAAAAATTTTATTATCGTTTATTTTTTTAATTTAATTTTTATTTTTCACCCCAAGGAGATCCACCTGGGGCCGCAGATGTCCCAGATGCTGCCCAGAGATGCAGGCTGGTGTGTGCTTGTCAACGTGCAAATCGTTACCGTGAGATCAGTTACAAAGCTTTCGGGTTTAAGTCTCGGTCATACAATGAAACATCCGCCCCTTCACCAGTGCCCATTTTCCACCACCATAATCCCAGTATATTCCACATCCCACATCCTCCCCCTACCGGTGGGGCAGATGATTGCATTCAATATTTTGACACCACCATTATTATTTGGGATTTTACCCCAACACTTAGATCTGCTGAAAAGGCAACAGCAGACAACTTGTTTTCTATTGCTGGTTATGAATAACATATGAAACCACGTGGCCGCCATAGTAACTGCACGATTTTGGAATCCCGAAATGTTAAGAATTAATCTGGAGGGATTTCTGTCAAAACCTGCTGTGTTCCGATATTTGTTCCTGAGTCTCTTGGATGATGGCCATTAAGCAGCTTGATCAGGAGCCAGAGAGGCCGTTTGTGTGTGGTGACTTTGGGTCTCATTGGGGTGGGGAGGAAAGGGCCGACTCGACCCCCATCCCCTGAGGCCACACGTCTCTCATGACTGTGGGCCCAAACCTGACCATCCAGTGGCCTCTGGAGGATGGTGGCCATTGAGCTGCCAGGGGGAACAGGCCAAGGTATGAAACCTATTCCCACCTGGGGTGGCCTTGTGCCAGTAACCGATGGTGGGGACTGGACATATTTCTGCCAAAAGTCACTGGGTTCTGAGAGTAGTTTCCGAGTCTCTGGGATCATGGTCATTAAGCAGCTTGAACAGGAGCCAGAGCCCGTTCGTGGGTAGTGACTTGGGGTCTTGTTGGGGTGGGGAGAAAAGGGCTGGCTACACCCCCATCCCATGAGGTCTTTCGTGTCTCATCACTTTGGGTCCAATCCTGACTGTTCTATGGTCTCTGGAAGATTGGACACAGGCGGAGGGGCAAGACCCTTTCCCCCCTGGGTGGTCCAGTGCCAGTAGCCCATCTCTGCCAAAAACCGCTTGGTTTCAAGATTTGTCTCTAAGTCTCTAAGATCATGGCTGTTAAGCAGTTCAATCAGAAACCAGAGAGTCCTTGCCTCCAATTATATAGCTGAGCACGAGGTCGTTTGTGAGTGTGTCTCTCACATACCTAAATTTTGGCCGTTTACTTTCTTGGTAAACTTTGCCCCAAGTTGTTGGGGTCTGGCCAAAGGCACAGCAGCAATTT
>JAOXYA010055388.1:0-12057 GCA_028565675.1 Sorex palustris | reverse complement strand
AAGTCTCCAATGGAGACGTTACTGGGCCCGCTCGAGCAAATCGATGAACAATGGGAGGGCCTTTACCTTTACCTTTATCACTGTATCACTGTCATCTGATTGATCATCAAATTACTCAAGTGGGCACCAGTAATATCTCTATTCCTCCCAGCCCTGAGATTTTAGCAGCCTCTTTTTACCCGTCTTTTCCTGATGATTGGAGGCTCTTTCAAGGTCAGGGGAATGAGGCCTATTGTCATTACTGTGTTTGGCATATTGATCACGCTTGCCAAGCTCTGCCCGTGTGGGCAGGATACTCTCGGTAGCTTGCAGGGCTCTCTGAGAGGCATAACTGTGTAGGAAGTGTTTTATTATGTGTCTCATGGCCACTTTGTGGCCATGTGGTCCGGAAAGCGGCCTGGAGCGATGTGGTGGTTGGGCAGTGGAGGTCGGCTGCCAGGGCTGGGTCCCTTGGGTTGGGGAGGACACTCTCCTGTCCCACAGCTTGGAATGGAGTACAGTGGCATGGTTTGGGAGCCTCCTTTTTTACTCCCGTCTGGGAGGAGCATCCATGAGTTCTGGAGAGTGGCTGATGAGGAGATTATCTGGTGCCGGCAGGGTGTGGCTTATGGGTGTGATCCTTGAGTCACCCGAGACTAGGGGAAGCAGGCAGAGGATCTCTGTTCTGGTCCCGTTGAGTCCAGAGTCCAAGGTCACAAAGTTCCGCATTATCTGGGTTCCGTGGGACTTCATTCTTGCTTGAGGTTCGACCGGAGCATCTGGAAAGTGGCCTGGAGCATGGCGGTGGTTGGGCAGTGGAGGTTGGCATTTTTTTATTATTTTATTATTTCAGACAAAAAAATTAATTATGTCTTTTTTAAAAACTACCTGGTTAAGGAGATCACCCAACAGGCTGAGTGTGTGACCTACACTCAGAGGCCAGGGTCCAGTTCCGTGAGTACACAGCACTTGCTCACCTCCTGGGCACTCAAGAGCTCTGAGGAAGGAAAATTGTCCTGCGCACTGTCAGGTGTTGGCCCCAAATAAAACAGCAGGAAGAACTGATGTGGGTTGAGGAAATGACTCAAAGGGCTGGAGCACGGACTTTGCCTGTGGAACCCTGGGCTCCACCCTGTGTGCTCCCCAAACCAGCAGTCAAAGGGGCCCCGTGCTCTGCTAGGCATGCAGCCAAACAAGAAAGAGAGAGAAAATAACTATATCATAGCTCTATTTTTTCTAATTCTTTATTTATTTCCCTTTATTTAAACTCTATAGTTTACAAAGTTACTCATGATGCATTTGTTATAGGCATTCAATATTCCAACCCCAATCCCCCCGCTAGTGTGGCCCATTTTCTCAAATATTCCCCAAGCCTGCCCTCTTAGAGGGCACAAAATATTTGTTTATTTATTTGTTTTGGGGATTCTCGGGGGATACTCCTGGCTCTGTACTCAGGAATAACTCCCGGCGGTGCTCAGGAGACCACATGGGATGCTGGAAATCGAACCCAGGTCAGCCACTTGCAAGACAAATGACTTCCCCCCACACACACACCATTGCTCTGGGTCCCCAAATATGTTATTTTATATTGCTTGTTGCAACTAAATGGACCAGTTTTTTGGTTTGTTTTGTTTTGTTTTTTAACTGAGGAAAAAAATGAAGCCAATAAATACAGGCCAGCTAATAAAAATACAACTTATTCCTTGACTTGGGGACTTTGACCCACACCCAGCCATGCAGGTTTATTGCTGGCTCAGTGCCAAGGATTACTCCCAGCAATGGCCCAGGCGCTGTGAGGTGCCGGAGATGGGAGTGGAGTATGTGCTTCAGGCCTCCCCACTGTCCTGGCCTCAAACACAAGTTCAGGCCAAAATGCTAACACTGACAAATTCTTGAATAAATTTCCCTGATTTTTTTAGCTTAGTTTTCTGAGCTCTAAAATAATTCCTACTTGATTTCTACTATAGGGACAAATAGAGAAAAACCATGGAAGAGATGTCAAATCCCTTGAAAGTTTCCTATAAGCAGGCATGACGTGCCATTATTCTTTGGCCCAGTGGTTGCACAGAGTCATCTCACTTTATTTGAGATCTTTTTTATCAGCAAGGTCTCCTGTGACCCCCAGGATGTGACAGATACCAAAGGTAGTCTCATAGGACCAATAAGATCGCCTCATGGTTGGAAGCCTGCCTCATGAGCTGAGGAGAAGCAACTGAGAGAAGGGATCATTAAGTCAATGATGGTTGGAGGGATCGCTCGGGATGGGAGATGTGTGCTGAAAGTAAAGAATGAAGCATGATAGCCTCTCAGTATCTGTATTGTAAGCCATAATGCCCCAAAGGAGAGAGAGAGTAAAAGGGAAACTGTCTTCCATAGAGGCAGGGGGAAAGGTGGGATAGGATAGGGGGTAGGTGAGGTTACTGGGGACATTGGTGGTGGAAAATGTACATTGGTGGAGGGACGGGTATTCGATCATTGTATCACTGAAACTTAAACATGAAAGCTTTGTAACTCTATCTCACAGTGATTCGAGAAAGAAAGAAAGAAAGAAAGAAAGAAAGAAAGAAAGAAAGAAAGAAAGAAAGAAATTTAGCCATATGCATGGAGAACCTGGCAAACAAACAGCAATGTTCTGTTAGTGGCTCAAGATGCAGAGACAAAAATCAATTGTAACAGGAAATTCAAGAAGTTTAATGTAAGATCACGTGTCAGCAGAATCTCCCCAAAACATCAAACTTCATTTTCAGGGAAATTTTAAAGAGATATTTAGAAGTATATTATTGGTAGAAATTAGAAAGGGCAAAATAAGAATGTTTTAAAATATTATTAAAACATTCTTGGGGCTGGAGTAATAGCACAGTGGGTAGGGCGTTCGCCTTGGATGCGGCAGATCTGGGTTCGATTCCCAGCATCCCATATGGTCCCCTGAGCACTGCCAGGAGTAACCCCTGTGCATTGTCGGGTGTGACCCAAAAAAGAAAAAAAAAAATCTTAACTTAGAGGCCAGAGAAAGTACTTGTCTTGCATGTGGCCAACCCAAATTTCATCCTCCAGCATCCCATATTACTAATTTAAATAGAGAAAGATTAATATAAAGAATTATTGAGTAATGAGAGTAACCTATAGAAACGAAAGAAGTATGTCCAGGAGTGATTCCTGAGTGCAGAGCCAGGAGTAACCCCTTAGCGTCGCTGAGTGTGACTCAAAACAAACAAGCAAACAAATAAACAAACAAAAACACTCTTACCCTAGAGGTGGTGGGGAGACAGGACCAAGGTTAGGGAGTGTGCCTAGCATGCAGCTGTAGCTGCAACCCTGGATCAATCCTGAGCCCATATGTGGCCCCACACGCCCACAAGGTGAGGTCCTGAGCCCAGAGCCAGGAGTGTGGCAAAAGTAGAGGTAAAAACTCCCCGTGTTTATCTTGACATAAACTCTATGACACCATTTTGATTTATTTTGTTTTCCTGTCACACCCATGTGTGACCAGGGCTTACCTCTGACTCTGGTGTGAAAGAGTCAGTCAAGTGCCTTCAGCCCTGTGTTAGCTCTCCAGCCTCCATGATGCCGTTCTTGTCTAGCTCGATGAAATCAGCTGCCTGTCTCTCTGACCCACTGCTCTCGGCCATTCCTCTCTTTCAACAAGTCTCAGCCATCTGAGCCTTCACATCCAACCCTTCAGGCTGGGCTCCCCCCGGAAGCAGCCTGAGCTCAGGCCTGAGCTTGCAGTTCAAAGACTTCAGCTGGGAATGATCACCCTGGACAAGATCTGAAGGTTAAAAGTAGGTAAGGGGACTGGAGTGATAGCACAGTGGGTAGGGTGTTTGCCTTGGATGCGGCCTACCCGGATTCAATTCCCAGTATCCCATATGGTCCCCCAGAGCACTGCCAGGAGTAATTCCTGAGGGCATGAGCCAGGAGCAACCCCTGTGCAACGCTGAGTGTGACCCAAAAAAGAAAAAAAAAAGTAGGTAAGGGATATTCTGGATAACCTTTCAGTATCAATAGTGCAAACCACAAGGCCCAAAAGGAGTACAAGAGAGAAAGAGAGAAGAGAGAGAGAGAGAAAGAGAGAGAGAGAGAGAGAGAGAAGAGATAGAAAGAAGGGAAGAGAAATTCGAGGAGAGAGGAGAGAAACAGAGAGGAGAGACAAAGAACGAGAAGGAGAGATAGAGAGAGAGAGAGAGAGAGAGAGAGAGAGAGAGAGAGAGAGAAAGCACCTGCCATAGAGGCAGGCAGGGGATGGGGAATGGGGGGTGACAGGAGGGAACCTAGGGACACTGATGCTGGGAAATGTGCACTAGGGGAGGAATGGGTGTTGGAACACTGTATGACTGAAACCCAACCAAGAACAAGTTTGTAAGGGTCTATCTCACAGTAACTCAATAGCACTGTCATCCTGTTGTTCATCGATTTGCTCAAGCGGGTACCAGTACTGTCTCCATTGTGAGACTTGTTGTTACTGTGTTTGGCATATTGAATAGGCCACAGTAGCTTGCCAGGCTTTACCATGCGGGCGGGATACTCTCTGTAACTTGCCGGGCTCTCTGAGAGGGGCAGAGGAATCGAACCCGGGTCCGCTGCATGCAAGGCAAATGCCCTACCCACTGTGCTATCACTCCAGCCCAGCGACTCAATTAAAACAAGTAAAAATAAATAAACAAAATATCTAACAAATACCTAAAACATAAAAATAAAAAGGCAGCCCGGGGGAGGGCGGCCAAGGTGGCCTCCGCACAACATCCAAGCCCTGTGAGAGTGGCTTGCCAGTACCAGCGCATTTCCTGACAGGAAATTGCTTTCTTCTCTTTCTTGAAATCTGATTTCACAGAAGGCCAAGAAACACCTGTGCCCTCTCCCAGTGAGAGCAAATTTTAATTAGTCACCATTGAATCAAGAGCAGAAACCAGACTAATTTAAACAGCGAATGTTTAATATAAAGGATAATCAAGTAATGAGAGTCGCTCTAGAGATGGAAGAAGAGCCTCAGAAACACTGAGGCAAAGGCCTGGGCTGGGGGATCAGCAGTAGCCACTTGCCTTGCATGTGTGAGCTGCTCAGTTCGATCCCTGGCATTGCCAGTGAAAGAGAAATGGAAAATAATGCTCAAAAGTGAGGTGAAGGGGCTGGAGCAATAGCACAGCGGGTAGGGCGTTTCCCTTGCACGCAGCCAACATGACTGACACAGGTTCGATTCCCAGCACCCCATATGGTCCCCTGAGCACCGCCAGGAGCAATTCCTGAGTGCACGAGCCAGGAGTAACCCCTGAGCATCGCCAGGTGTGACCCAAAAAGAAAAAAAAAGTGAGGTGAAAAAGAGAAAAGTTTATAGAAGTGATCAGGTTTCAAGGCTCATGAAACAAAGTGTGTCATGGTGTCACTTCAGAGCAGGTGCCATCCTAGGCCACTGGGGCCACTGGGGGCTTCCTCTGGACAGGGCAGGTGCAGCTGAGAGGAAACGCCTCTCTGGGGCACAGTTCAGGGGAGCCAAGCGGCCAGCTGAGCACCAGGCACATGGGCACTGCTGAGTCCTCCCTCCACGGGAAACTCGTGGGTCTCTGGGTCACTAGATCAGAGCAGCTCTGAGTCACCTCACGGGACAAAGTTGACACAACCAGCCGGATGGGCGGAGGCCAGCTGTGCTATCTGGCCAGACCAGAGCTGATGGGGCCCCAGCAAAGGCAACTCCCAGAGCCACTTCGCCCTGGCCCCAGGGGAGAGGGAGCTGGAATGATGGAAACATATGATTTATCTCTGGTCGGATCATTGATTTATAGCATATATTCCAAAGAGAGGATTTTGCTTGTGGGTTTTAGAAGATTCCACCCTGGCTGCACTTGGGATGAACTTCCCTGTTCCAAGCTGAGCAAATGCTGATTCTAGGAAACTCTCTGTAGCCAGACTGATAAGATGCCATGGAGCTCGTGTGCCCCTGAGTCTCTTGAAGCTGCAGCAAAGTAATGATGAGTTTGCAGTAATGCTGATGGAAACAGGCTTCGGGACCCTAGGCTTTGTCTCAGGCTTAGGGCCTAAACAGCTGGTGTCATGAAGGCCCTGTTGGTCCCCTCCATGGGTTGTCTCTGCACTTGATTAAGCGAATGCCTATTACAACAAAATAATTCTCTCCAGGTGTCTGATAAATCATGAGAATTACAAATGGGGGGAAAGTTGCTCTTAACCTATCTCTCCAGTGCCCACAGCTGACTGGGGAAAACAAAGCAACAGACATTGGGCTAATGGCAGAGGCGCCCTGAGTCATTTTCACAAATTCATACTTACTACATCTGGAGGTGTCCTGGGTCGAACCCAGATCAGCTGTGTGCAGGGTCAGCATCCTGCCTGCTGTACCATCACCCAAGCCCCCACAAATCCGTTCATGAAGGGAACTGAGAGGGAGTCGACTGACCACTGGCTCGATCTCCCCAAACAACAGCACTTCACACAACCAAACGTCTCTGCTGGCCACTATCCTTGAGAGTGTCCCTAGGTTCCACCTACTGCCCTGCCCTCCTCCCTATCTCCAGCCATCGGCCCCACCCCTCAGGTCTCAGTTGGATATCTCAGAAATATCTGGACCTCCAATGTGGGGGGTTGGGGGCTCATAAGTCAGTAGAACCCTCTAGAGGAGGATACAGTGAGGCAGGGGGACAGGAGTGGGGACACGGCCCCGGGGACTGAACCATAAGCCTCACACATGTAAGACTCAAGCCCAGAATGCTCCACCACTGAGCTCCACGCCAGGCTCTTAGGTCTTTAAAGGAATCTGCTCTGTCAGTGCAATCCTACATAGCTCTTAGTGAAAATAAAGCTACAAAGTTTGTTTCTAAATGGTTGTACATGGAGAGTATCATGCTGAGTGAAATGGATTAGAAAGGAGAGGGACAGACATAGAATGACTGCACTCATTTGGGGGATATAAAAAAAAGGTTTTTTTAATTAAAAAATAAAAACAGGGCTAAAGCAATAGCACAGCAAGTAGGGTGTTTGCCTTGCACGTGGCCAACCAGGGTTCGATTCCCAGCATCCCATATTGTCCCCCAAGCACCGCCAGGAGCAATTCCTGAGTGCAGAGCCAGGAGTAACCCCTGTGCATAGCTGGGTGTGACCCAAAAAGCAAAAAATAAATTGATTAATTAAATAAATAAAGGAAAACCCACATAGAATGAAGCTAATACCCAAGGACAGTAGAAACAAGGGCCAGGAGGACTGGTCCTGACTGGAAGTTTGCCACAAGTGCTGGAGGGGAAGGACATTGCCCTGGGGAAGGGATCACTATGACAAAGATAGTTGGAAATGATCATGCTGAAAATAGGTAAAGGGACAAACATGATAACCTATCAGCATCTGTATTGCAAACTATAATACTCAGGGGAAGAAGGGATGGGTGGGGAAGAGAGAGAAGGAAAGCACCTGCCATAGAAATTGGCCGGGTGGGGTAGGAGATGGGAAACTGGGAACATTGGAAGTAGGAAATGTGCGCTGGTGGAGGGGCGGATGTGGGAGCACTGCATGACTGAAGCCTGACCACGAGCATGAGCATGAACGTGTAACTCTGTATCTCAAAGTGAGTCAATGAGGAAGGTGGAGAAGGAGGAGGAAGAGGAGGAGGAGGAAAAGGAGAAGGAGAAGGAGAAGGAGGAGAAGCAGGAGGAGGAGGAGGAGGAGGAGGAGGAGGAGGAGGAGGAAGAGGAGGAGGAGACCAAGTTAAGCTGAAAAAGTAGGATATTGAAAAAGAATATCAGCCACCACTCAGCCTTTGGAAGCCATATTTGCTCCCAGAATATTGTGAGGTCTGAGTTTCTCAGTTCTCTTCTTTCACACCCCACCAGAGGGGCAGTGGGGCTGGAGTAGCCTTGGCAGAAACAGGCAGCAAGGTAAGTGTTGGTATGGCAAGAAGAAAGGGAAGGAGGACATGAGAAAAGTCCATCTAGGAGTGCCCAGTTCTTGATTCCCCACAGGACCCAGGCAGGGGTGGTAGTGCAGTGAGAAGACAAGGCCACAGCCCTCCCTGGCGGGACTTCCGACTGAGGGAGTGAGGGGATGGTGAACTGTGAACTGCTGGGATAAAGATGGGAGTGAGGAAGGGCAGGACAAAATGCTGGATGGTGTGTGATTAGGGCCCGATCACCAGACTGTGTTTAAAGCTCCAGGACAGGAATCCAGCTGATTATAGAAATGGCCCAAAGCTGTGACCTGAGGTAGCTGGAGCTTCTCTGGAGAGGGACAGGGAGTAGGAAGAGATGAGGTCAGTAAGGCAGCTATCCTGGCACTTGACAAGGAGGGAGCCTCTGGTGGGTGAGGGTAAGAGAACGGGGCAGCCCTGACTTCTGTGAATCAGGACCCCAATGCATGGCTGTAGGGAGCATGAACTTCTCTCATGAGACTTTGGGTAAGAACATACTGCTCAATCCTTGAGGGTTCTTCCTGTTAGTCAGCATCTTAAAATATGGTAGAGAGAACACCTGTGAAATAATATAGTAGGGAGGGGACCCTTGCCTTGCACACAACTGACCTGGGTTTGATCCCCAGTGTCCCATGTAGTTCCTGCAGCTCACAGGAGTGATCTCTGAGCCAGACGTAAGCTCTGAGGACTTTTCTCATGTCCTCCTTCCCTTTCTTCTTATCATACCTTACTCCCAGGTATAGCCCCCAGGCGGCCAGCCACATGAGTCAGAGGTGAGGCTGAGTCACGTTTGGGGAACTTCACGGCTGCCATGGAAACTGCCTTTTCTCCACTTCCCACGGGACTGCTGACAGGACTGTTAGAGCCGCAGCTGCCCCACCCTGTGAGCCTCTCCCTCTAATGCAGTCAGCGTGGCATCCCCTGCCAGGGAGTCTTGCTCCAGGCTAGCCAGCTGAGCCCTCAGGCAGGCCCTGGGACCCAGAGTTGGTTGGAGAAAGGGAAGTGACGTGGCTTTTGACAGAAGCGGGAGTTTGGGAGGACAACAGGCAGGAGGGGGCCAGAGAACCAGCTCGCATCCAGGGGTTTTGAGTTGTATGGGGAGGGATCGGGGCAGAAATTTGCAGGATGCCCTATCCGTTGGAAACCTCAGACTAGGAAACACAGTTGGGAATCTTCATTCATTTTTCTCCCCCTTGGCTTTGGGGTAGTACCCAGCAGGGCTCCGGGCTTGCTCCTGGCTCTGCACTCAGGAATCACTCCTGCTTTGGGGGACCAGTTGGGGTGCCTCGGATGGAGCGTGGGCCAGCTGTGTTAAGACACGCTGCCCACTCTACTCTCTCCAGCCAGTTATTCTAATTCAGCTGAGCAATGTAAAAGTTACGGGAGTTTTAAAATTCTGGCTGCTTTTTAAAATGTCCTCATCCAAAAAGTGGGTACTCAGGAATCAGAATGAGCAGAAGTCAGGGGTTTATGGAGAGATGAAAAGTCTCGTGTCTTTACCAGAAAGAAATGTAGGGATAGGCTGCTCGCTGGCCTAACTGTCCAGGCTCTTGTCATAGAGACATAAACCCAACTGTGCTTGACCAGCCAAAACTCTGGCCAACACGAGACCTTTTAGCTTTCTGACATTTGTGCCTATATGTATGGTATATGTGCCTCTCATTTATTTATTTTGGTTTTGGGGCCACACCGGTTGTGCTCCGGGCTCACTCCTGGTGGGCTCCAGGGGCCCTTTGGGGTGCCGGGAATTGACAATGGGTGGGGCACATTCAGTGCAGTCACCTTACACACTGCACTATTGCTTCCAGCCCCAAAAATGCCTTTGAACTAAAATTTTAAAAATAGGGGCTGGAGTGATACCACAAGCAGGTAGCGCATTTGCCTTGCACGCGGCCGACACGGATTCGATCCCCAGCATCCCATATGGTCCCCTGAGCACTGCCAGGAGTAATTCCTGAATGCAGAGCCAGGAGTGACCCCTGTGCATTGCCTGGTGTGACAAAAAAATTTTTAAAAAAAGGGAGGGGGGGTCACATTTTGGCGGGGAGGGGGGAATCTTTGCATTACACTTATCTTACTTATCTTGACTCATTGAGATGGGGATCATCAGAGTATTTTTAGATTCAGGATGTCTCAGCCAGGAAGTAAAAGACACCCATTTCCCTGATCTGTGGGTGTGGCAGAGGGTTGCCGGTTCTTGTGTTCTTCTAACCTCTGTTTCTCCCAATAGGTTGACCTGCCCTCTTAACAGTGCGGTGGTTCTTGCCTCCTACGAAGTACAATGTAAGTGACAAAGGGAGCATAGTGCATGTGGACAGGTTCAGACCCATGCGTTCAGCCTGCTGCCTGCCTCTCTTCCTCACCTCGTACCTTCCTTTCTCCAGGAAGTCTCTTGTCTGCAGAGTGTCACATCACCTTGCCTTTACTCTCCTGCCACTCAGTGGTAAAGGTGGTGGTCCAGGGCAAGCAGGGTGGTTGGGTTTTCGCCCAGGGGAGCCCATACGTAGAGGACCCCCATCTCACACGACACTTTTCAGAGCTTTCACTCGGGGAAGATTGGACTTTAATCTCCATTGCAAACCCCAGTGAAACAAATATTTCTACCAGTTACCTCTCCCTGATGTGAAAACTGTCACCTAGTTAGGTTAAGGAGTCTACCAGAAGTTTCCCTGCCAGTGACACAGTGCCATTCTGAGACGCTGTTGGGACCGTAGGCATTTAGATCTACCGGGCGATATTGTGGTCTGCAGAGTAACTTTTCACTGGGAATATAATGTGAGGCAGCAGGTAGTCATTCACGTCTTCTATCTGCCATCTTAAAAAGTAAATAGAACAGATTTGATTAGGCTTACTGTATTTTATTTAATGTAGAGGTTATAAAGTGTCATTTTAACATATAATCAACGTAAAAAGTATTTAAGGTATTTTACTTTTTTGTTTGGTGAGTTTGGGCTCATATGTAGTGATGTTAGGAAGCTCTTCCCGGCTCACAGTCCGGGACACTCAGGGAGCCCTGTGTGGGGTTCGAACCAGGATCAGCGGGAGGCAAGGCAAGTCCTTTAACCGCTGCACACTTTCTCTCCATGTTTTTTTTGTTTGTTTTCTCTTTTTCATAGCTCGAAGAGCAGTCCAGATTTTATACATACAGCACACCTTTCCTCCACCCCTGTTTTAATTGAATCACCATGAGAGACAGCTACAAAGCTTTCATGACAGAGTTTCAGTAATATAATGATTGAACACCCATCCCTCCACCAGTGCTCATTTTCCACCATCAATATCCCCAGTATCCTTCCCGCTGCCCCCACCCCATCCCACTTCCTGCCTCTGTGGCAGGCACCTTCCTTCTTACTCTCTCTCTACTTTTGGGCATCGTGGTTTGCAGTACAGATACTGAGAGGCCATCGTGTTTGGTCCTTTATCTACTTTCAGCACACCTCTCCCATCCTGAGCAATCCCTCCAGCCATCCTTGACTTAGTAATCCCTTCTCTATCCCAGCTGCCCTCTCCCCCAGTTCACGAGGCAAGCTTCCAACTGTGGAGCGATCCTCCTGGCCCTTGTCTGTACCGTCCTTGGGTGTCAGTCTCATATTAGCACATCTTAATATGGACGAGGAGTCACATTTAAGTGGCACGGCCCAGCCATATGGGGTGGTTAGCAACTGCCGTATCGCCGTACCGGATAGAGGATCCAAATGGACTTGTTCAATCTGGAGTAGGAATCCACCCGCTCCATCCGCACACTTGACTGAGTTCATATTCCACAGTGGGCACTGGGTAGGTGGCGGGTTTGCGCAGTGAAAAGGTGCACGGTAACATGGAAGGCTCAGTACCACCTGGCACTCGGTTTGCCATGTGGCACCTGTGCAGCACATCAGCACAGAATTCCTGCGTCGTTCCCTGGTCCCTCGGGACTGATGTAGGCCCTGTTGTCATCCCATAAGTCCCCAGTCATCGGGCCTCACTCTACCGGCTGAGTTTGGTTCTTCTCTGAACTTACTGTTTCATAGGGAGTTAAAGGTAAATAAGACGGTCAGGAGGTGTGTTGGCTTAACTTCTTCCCTTCCCTTCTCTGCTCTCTGAAGATACCACAGAGCAAGGGAGAGTTGTCAGATCTAATTTATGAGCAGGCCTCCTTGCCCCCCCCCCCCCCCCCCCCCCCCCCCCCCCCCCCC
>JAOXYA010055379.1:0-24619 GCA_028565675.1 Sorex palustris | reverse complement strand
GTAAGGTGGAGTTCATGCCCAATTCAATCAGCTAATCAGTGGCTGAATAAATAGCAGTACTCCTACATTAAAAAAAATTATAAAAAGTGCTATGCTTATATACATATATATAAGTTGAATATATATGTATATTTTTGTAGGAAATCATGATAATTTTGGAATAATTTCTTTGCCAATAGTGGAAAGAAAAACATGTAAATTTATAAAACTATAAGTGCAGCAACATTTTGGAAGATCAATTTCTAAGCAGAAATTCTCAAATGCATGATATAAACAAAAGGTATTGTATCAATATTCTGAGTCAGAATTTCTGCCCAAGCTTTTGTCAGGAGACAGCAGCACCAAGAGGTGGGCCCAGTTTGCTCACCTTACTTCCTCCCCCACAATCTTGGCACTGGCAGTAGAATGCGGAGTCAGAGTCAGTAAATGGCTGGATCCAGTCCTTTCCACACACAGATTAGGATAAAAGGAAGAGAAGGGCTTCTCTGGAAGCTAGAACTTCTCTAGCTGCTCTAACTATGAGAAGTCCTGTCGTTTGATTTTGGCTCCTTAATTTGTCACTCAGACTTCTCTGCTAATAAATAATTTCACCTACGTTAACTTTAAACTTCAAGAGTTTATAATGCAATCCTGATATTTGATCCCACTAAAGGTTTTATGTTCTCTGTGCTATACGCCCATACTCTCATTTTATTAATGAGGATATTGAAGTTCCAAAAAGATAGTGCAGATGGAAGAAGTGAGACTAAGATTCAGGTCTTATCATTTATGGTCTGTGGTTATTTTGAGTTCTCTTAGACTATAAACTATACTTGTCTCTTTCTGGTTTGTGCCATCTTTGACTGGAACTCAACTGACTCACACTGGATAGTCACTTCCAGATGACTATCCCCTGGAAGACTTCTTCTAGTCATAAACTGTGAGACTATCTGATCCCTAGATTTGGTTACTAGGTAGTCAATAAGCATATGCCCTATGATCTGGCTCCTGGCACAGTAAATACTTTCAAGGTTTCTACTATTATTAGTACTTTCCCATCTCTCTCAAAAACTTTCCAAATTTTGTTTTTGATTTTGTTTATTTCTTTTCATTTTTTTATTTTCAAAGAGTTATTTACTTGATTACATTTAATATTTCAACACCAATCCCACCACCGTTACACCTTCCCACCACCTTTATTTTGAGTTTCAAAAATATTTTTAAAGCTATCACAATCCATATTTCATAGCAGTGAAGTGTTATTTAAAATTCTAGAGACTGTCTGAATTATCCCCATGCAGAAACACTCTGTGGAGGGCTTAAAGTGATGCTGGTGGTATGATATATAATATATGTTATTTATGATTTATCTTTTAAATATTTTCATAATGCTGAGGGACTTACAAACATTCTACGGAAACTGGTTGTCTTTGCATCTGTTATTAGGAAAAGATACAATTGATAAAGAAAATACTTGGCATTTCACAAACATCACTGTCTCCTTTCGGTGAGTGCCAGGTGCACACCTAAGAACTAGTTCTTTTCAAGCCTGTGCTGTGGAGTCTGTTATGACTTTTCAGCCATTCTTGGCTCTACTGCCCTGCAGATGTTGGCTTCCTTTCCTTCTGCTTAGCTCCCAGGAACTAAGTGGCTATTATCTGCAAAGCAGAAACAAGCTATTTCCTCTAAAGGTAGGATTACAAAGTGATTATCATTTGATTGGCTAACCTAAACAATTTTGTTTCAAATAAGCTCAATTATTGATCAGGATTCTTTGTTGCAGCATGCTGTGGATTAAAACAAGAGCATTTGTATTTCTGTATGTGTCAGTAAATGTGTTTAAACATGCCGGCCTGAAACTTGATTTTGAATTTTTTTTTGAGATAAAAACAAAGTAAAGTCGAGTGTCTGGCATTTGCTCAAAGTTTTGTCTTCACCAGTTTGCATTTTATGATCGTCTTAATCTCACTCTGTAAGAAGTTTTAAGTATTTTGTCCTACAAGTCTTAAGAATGAATGCAAGATTGGCACTTATTTGTCTCCTTCCTTGTTATTTCACTTTTATTGAAATTTGGATGGAGGAGGTGTCCATAAGGGAGCAACTAGTCTCTAGGCTCAGGTAGTAACTCTTGAAGATGCAAAGAAATTCTGTTCCCTTCATTAGCATATGATTTTACCCTCCAGGGAAGCTTTCCGTTGAAGCATCCATTTTCATGCTCACTCACAATGATACCTGGTTACTTTTCTGTGTACACAAACTCTGGTTACGGTTCCATGACTTACAAAGCCAGCAAATGTTGAGCAAAGAAGAGCACTAATTTTATACCCACAGCTACTCCACAACTGATCAACTAAGATCATGTTTTGGGTTGGGCATGTTTTCTGAGGAAAATGGTATGGCATAGGGGGCTGGAGGAGAATTCTTTCATCCAGGTTAACCCCAACGTCTATAATTTAAACATAAAAAAGTTTGTGAAGGGAAAAATTGAGCAAAGGCCATCAACAATTACTGAGTGTTATTATGGGAGTTGACTTTATTTAATGTTCACAGTAGCTCTGCAGGTGATTTTATCCCCATATAGCCAGTTGAGAAGACTGAATCTGAAAGAGGGGAAGTAACTTGCTCAAGATGATTTCTCCAGTAAATGACAGAATAGTATTGCAATCAGGTCTTTCTGATTTCAAAGCTCATAATATTTTCACCATGCCATAAGAAAATCAGAGGTCATTGGAAGAGTAGTTTGTCAAAGGTGTATGTGTGTGTGTGTGTGATTGAAATTACAGAATAAAAGCTACTGATTGACATATACTTGTTCATTTATCCTCAAAACTTTCATGATGTAGGGGCTGGAGAGGTAGCGTAGGAGGTATAGTACTTGCCTTGCATGCAGCAGACCCGGGTTCGATTCCAGTGTCTCATATAGCGCCCTGAGCACCACCAGGAGTGATTTCTGAGTGCAGAACAGGACTAACCCTTGAGCATCACTAGGTGTGACCCAAAAACCCAACCTCTCCTCCCCCAACACCCCAAAAGAAAAAACTTTCACGATGTCAAAACTAGGGAGAAATCATTTATTCTTTGGTTTTTCTACATTCTGACAGGTTCCTTCATAGAGAAGGGGAATATCCAAACAGGAAAAATTCATGTGCATTGACAAGTTCATGGGAATCTTTCTTTTCCTGGCACCTTTGTTTTCTTGAAAACTCTTGACTTAAGGTAATTCTACTTAGTATCAGTGACTCAGTTGCTGAAGTGTTAACTAAACTAGTTGTACCTGCTTTCCAATCTACTCTAAAAGCCACAGAATCTTACTATCTGTTGTGGGGATGATTCACAACACCTTGGAATGTAAGGTGAAAAATGTTGAGGATTTTCCTCTCTTTGTAAAGATTAATCATTGCTTTATAATAGAAAAGAAAATGCTGGTGACTAAAACCTCATATATGTCACTGTTGTTGCTTAAAAGTCTTAGATATAGACAGTTTGGTACAAAAGAATTATAAAACCTTTTAACTAATCATTGTCTCTTAGTATCTAGTAAACCAGTCTTTAATGCCATTTTTCTCAAGAATAAGTTTTACTTATTTACTTATTCATTTACTTATTTACTTATATTGATTTACTTATACATTTATATTCACTTACTTATATACATATATTTATTTACTTATGGGCTGGAGTGATGGCACAGTGGTAGGGCATTTGCCTTGCACACAGGCAGCCCAACCGAGCCAGGTTCCATTCCTCCGCCCCTCTCGGAGAGCCCGGCAAGCTACTGAGAGTATCTCGCCCACACAGCAAAGCCTGGCAAGCTACCCGTGACATGTTCGATATGCCAAATGCAGTAACAATTGTCACAATGGAGACGTTAATGGGCCCGCTCAAGAAAATCGATGAACAACAGGAGGACAGTGACAATGACAGTGAAGAGAAGGAAAATCCTCAAACGATATGCATAAGATTATTTACTAATCTAGTTCCTAACTTTCTGGGCTTGCCTGTCCTAGATATTTCATGTAATACTATGAATATTCATGCCTGACTTCAACTTTGAAATTTTCAAGGTTTGTCTGTTTTATAGAGTATTATCAGTACTTCATTCTTTTCTTTGGCTGAATAATATTGTGTGGATATGTTACATTTTACTTATTTATCAGTTAATGGATATTTGAATTTTTTTTAGATATTATAAAACAGTACTCCTTTGTCCTGCCATATGTGAATTTTTATATAGGTGTGTGTTTTTATTTTTCTTAAGTATATTTAACTAAAGTTGGAGTTACAAAATTATGAAGCTATACTATGGTTTAAATTTTTTTTCTTCTAAGAGTTTATAGTTTGGGGCTAGAATGATAGTACAGCAGGTAGAGTGTTTGCCTTGCATGTGGCTGACCTGGGTTTGATCTCTGACCCTCCATATGGTCCCCCGGGCTTTTCAGGAGTGATACCTGAGGGCAGAGACATTTTTAAGAGTTTCTATTCTTTATTTTAGGTCTATTAGCCTATTTTACAAGGATGAGGGCCTTGGGCCACACCTGGTGGTTCTCAGCGGTTACTTCCATCTTGATGTGTGGAATCACACCCAATAGGATCATTGGGAACCATATGGTGCTGGATCTTGTGCATGCAAAGTATCACTTCCAGCCTGTTGAAATCTTGTTGGACCCATATTTTGAGATCCTTTTTCTGTATGCTGTGAGAGAAAAATTCAATTTCATTCTTCATATCTAAGTTGTCCACAAATTGTTTTTATATTATTCTTTCCTTTGAAATAATACTTCTGATAATATTTGAACACTTCAAATAATCTTTCTTACACATTAATTGCCATAACTGTAAGGGTTTTTGTTTTTGTTTTTTGTACTTTCAAGACTCTTTAATTGATCTGGGAGTCTATATTTATACTATTACCACATGGACAATCTTTATGATATTTTAAAATCTCACAATTGATTTTTTCACTTTTTATTTTTACCCATTGACCACATCTTTTTCATCACCATTTTTCAATTCTCTCTTGAATGTTTCTCAACTTGTATGACTATTTTGTTCTCCCCAGTAGTTCCTTGCTTTAGAATGTTGTTTGTTGTCGTGAACCTCCTCAAGTGAAGAAAATGATTCTTCACATCATTTTTTGGTTTGCCTATTGCATTTGGCATTATGTAATTCTCAGTATATAACAATGAAAAACTCAGATATGATCTGTAGTTTTGTGGGCCTTACCTTCCTAGTTGTATATGTATGTGGCATGGGGGTGTGGGGGGTGTGGAATAATATGATTAAATTTTAAAAACATAGAGTTAAAAGTGTGATGAAGGGGATTAACAAAAACAATTTGTATGAAACATATAGTTTTGCTACTTCCTTTTAAAAATTCTTCAGTGGTGTTGTACTGCTTTATGGATCACTTGATCACTTGATATCCCGTTACTCATCGATCCACTCGAGCGGGCTCCAGCAGTGTCTCCATTTGTCCCTGTCGCGTGCTAATATAGCCCAGTGGTGTCTGCTCGTTCTAGAAACACGAACAGCCTCAGCTTTATGGATGAAGTACAATTTTTTGTCTTAACAGTATTGAGCTTTTTTCAGTATCAGCTTCTACTAAGTTCTCTGCTATCTTCTTTTTGAATACTACTTATAAACTCTGTCTAATGTTAAATTCTTAGAACTGCATCTGTATGCAGATGCAATCGAACAGTGGATAGGGTGTTTGCCTTGCAAGGAGCTGATCCAGTTTGATCCCTGGCATCCCATATGGTCCCCCAAGCAATGCCAGGAGTGATCCCTGTGTACAGAACCAGGAGTAACATCTGAGAATCAATGCGTGTGCCTCCTCTCCTCCCCACCAAAATCCAGCAGCAACAACAACATCTTTAAAAAAAAAATGCATCTTTAGTGGTAAAATATTTACAGTAGAATCTATCTTGTTTTGTTAGACTTTTATTAAATGCTTTAATTTTTTTTTTTGGCTTTTATTGTTTCGAGGATCACATCTAGTGATGCTCAGGTCTTACCCCAACTCTGTGCTTGCAGATCTCTCCTGGTAGTGCTGGGGGCACTGTGTGCAAGGCAAATACCTTAGCACCTGTACTATCTCTCCAACCCCCAAATGCTGTGATTTTAATGATTTTTTTTAACAAGTCAGATGAAGTATAGTAAAGGAGTGTAATATGGAAGTAAAAAAGTATAGCTTCAAAAGTTATTTCATAGTAGATCATTCTAGCTGCGCTGCATGAAACTGCTTACCTAACCAGACTAGTCTAATTATGGTCTTCAAATGTTGCAAATGTGGGTCTAGAGTGGTACTATAGAAGGCAGGGCTTTTGCCTTGCATGCAGTTGACCTGGGTTTGATTCCTGGCATTCCATATAGTCCTCTGAGCCTCGCGAGAAGTGGTCTCTGAGCTCAGAGCCAGGAGTAAGCCCTGAGCACAGCCAGGTGTGGCCCCAAAAAACAAAACAAAACAAAATGTGCCAAATGTTCAGAAACGCTGAATTATGCTTTGATCATACTGCCTGGGCTTGTTTAAATAATTCCTGATGTTCATCAGGTATTATTTAAACAATACCTAAAGACTTGTTTCCAAAATGACCAGGAGGGTGAGTCAGTTTTGTTTCCATGAAGAAATTCTATTGTTACTGAATATTTAATATTATTTTACATATGTTTAAAACTCTTTAATCCAGGGGGCTGGAGTGATAGCACAGTGGGTAGGGCTTTTGCCTTGCATGAGGCTGACACGAGTTCCATTCCCAGCATCCCATATGGTCCCCCGAGCACAGCCAGGAGTAATTCCTGAGTGCATGAGCCAGGAGTAACCCCTGTGCATCGCCGGGTATGACCCAAAAAACAAAAACAAAACAAAACAAGATAACCCTTCTGAGCTTCAGTATCTATCTATCTAAAGTGAGAGTACTGGCTGGAGAGATAGTATAGTAGGTAGAGAACTTGCCTTGCATACAGCCAACCCAGGTTCAATCCTTGGCACCCCCTTTATCCCCTAATCCCACCAGGAGTGATCTCTGAGTGCAGAACCAAGAGTAAATCCTGAAAGTCACTGGATGTGGCCCAAAAACCCAGACAATAAATAAATACTTTTATACCCTGCTCAGAATAATATGTGAATAGTCTCCATCACAAAGCCTGGTACAGCATAAGGGTGTTGGGCTATGGATGTATCTCAGTAATAAAGAATAGGTGTGAGAGCCTGTGTCCCATCCTCAGCACCACCAGCATGGCTGAAATGAACAAAATAGGGCTAATATTCTTAAAATGATCACTCTCAGCTTGAAATTTGGCACTAGTGGATGTAAAAAGGAAGGAAGAAAGGAAAGATAGAAGGAAGGGGGGAAAGATGACTTATCTAAATAAATAGTTACAGTTGTCAGTAACTTGCAGAGGTTTGCAATCAGAAAGAACTGAATCTGAATGTTAGAGTCTGTCAGGTGGAGCACATGCTTAGCATACAGGAGCCCAGATTCCATACCTGGGACTGCATAGTCCCGAGGCACCACCAGGAGAAACCCCCAACCACTGAGCCTGGTGTAGCCCCTTAGCACTGCCAGGTGTGGCCCCTAAAAAATAAGAAATCAGAGCTAAATCTGAAATTCTGTTCTTTGTTCCTTTTGTTGTTGTTGTTGTTGTTGTTGTTGTTAGTGGGGATCCAGTGGTTCTCAGGGAATGATGAGATACTGGCTATTAAATCCAGATGTTATACATGCAAGGCATGAATTTCAGCCCTTTGCACTATCTCCCTGCCCCACCCAATTCCTTTATTGCCAGCTCTATGGCCTTGAACTAATCACAATTTTTAAAATCTTTTTCTTTTCTTTCCTTTTTTCTTTTTTTTTTTTTTTGCAAACTTGTGGATAATATATAGCATAGCATTGTGTGTGAACCAATGAACATAAAGTACCAAGCAGAGTTTCACATGCATACTTGGGGAAGCAGATCCCCGTGCTATGTCTGGCCACTCAGCCAGTCTTTTCCTTGAAGTGCACCTGCTTGCTAATTACTCAGTTACAGTACAGGATTTGACATCAGATGAGTGTGAGTTGCAGACCCCATTACTTACAAGTTCTTTCATGCCCCTGTGCAATATGCCCCCCTGTAAGCTTTTGTTTTGTTTTGTTTGTTTTTTGGGTTACACCTGGCGATGCACAGGGGTTACTTCTGGCTCATGTACTCAGGAATTACTCCTGGCAGTGCTCGAGGGACCATACAGGATGCTGGGAATTGAACTCCAGTTGGCCGCATGCAAGACAGACACCCTACCCGCTGTGCTATTGCTCCAGTTCCCCCAGGAGCTTTTGATACTTGCTCTTTAAAATGGGAAGAAGGGCCAGAGAGTTAACCCTAAGGGCTGGCATGCACAGGGTCCTGGGTTGATATCCAGCACTGTATGGCCTCTCTAGCACCACCAGGTATAGCCCTAATGGGATCCCCTCCTCATATCCCACACAGGCACAAAATAAAATTGGAAGAATAATGTACATATGTATACCTGGAAGGTATACATATGTACACTTTTTAATTAACTATGTATAAAAAGGTGCAATAGTGGCTTAAGTGGATTAAGTAGATCTTACAGAATTGAAGTTTTGGGTAGCTACCACCTTACCATCCCCCCCATAAAAAATAATTTGGTAGAACAGTTCAAGCTCTTAGTATACATTAAACTCAGAAACCTCACTCCAAGCCAAATTAGTTGCGAGAAGTAAATCAAATCATAAATAGATAGATTACTATTTCAACTTTTTCTTTCTTTCTCCATATTTATTGAGATGTAATTGTGGGGCTGGAGAGATAGACTAGTGGGTAGGGTGCTTGCCTTTCATGCATTCGACCCAGTTGTTGCCTTTGGCTCAGAAAAGTGGGAGTGAGGTAGTAGACTCGAGAAAAGAGTGCTTCTACCTTTCTGCCCAACCTACCTCAGCCACCAGTGCCCTGGGAAGTGCCTGACTTGGGTCAGGACTAGTCAAGTCTGCTGTGAGCATCTCATGGAATGAGATGTCCATGTCCTGCCAACCCAATAAGGCAGCCTTAAAGCTGCACCTGGAGTCCATTTGCTCTGCACAGTGTCATGGGAGATGACACCTGTCCTGATTTCTTGGGGAACAGAGGACTCAGGCTAGAGCGAGGAATTGCTCTTTGCAGGGAAAAAAAATAGTCCTAACCTCGACATAGGCATTCTGGATCCTTCACATTTGTCTCACAGAAAAGAATTCCAAGAGGAACAAAAATTCCATGAAGCCAGATAGCTTTGAGGGCCAGAGAGATAGTACAGCAGGTCGGGTATTTGCCTTGCATGCCCCTGACCAGATACAATACTCAACGTCCCATATGGTCCCCTGAACCCTTTATGCATAGCCAGGAGTAGGGCCTGAGCACAGCTGGGTGTGGTACAAAAACAACAGCAACAAAGAGCTTTTATTGAAACTTATTTAAAAAGATGTGGGAGGAGAGAAAGAGAGAAGTAGGTGTTCACTGCATCTCCAGGTGGGAAAGCAAGCAAAACTGCATAGAGACAAGCAATCTAGATAGTATTCAAGGGAGAATAATGGGCCTGAAGAGCAAGCCTATCACTCTGTTCATTTTAAAAGCAGTAAATGAAAGATGAGGGAGAAGGAGAGTACAGTGGGTAGGGCATTTGCCTTGCATGCAGCCAACCTGTGTTCAATCCCCAGCATCCTATATGGCCCCCCAGCACTGCCAGGAGTAATTCCTGAGTGTAGCACCAGGAGTAACCCCTGAGCATTGCTGGATGTGACCCCCCCCCCCGCAAAAAAAAAAAAGATGAGGGAGAAATTGGACTGGGAATGTAGCTCAAATTGTGCAGCCCTGGGTTCCATTCCTGACACTGCATCACGTCCCCAGAGCACTGCCAGATGTAGCCACAAATCCACCCTGACCTCCCCCTCCCCTCTTCCACAAAACAAAAGGATTAGGAAGAGAGGTGAAGAGATAATTAAATGAACTAAGCATATGCTTTGCATACAGAAGGCCCAGGTTCAATTCCCAATATTGCATGCATGGTCCCCTGAGCACTGCCATGAGAACCCCCAACCATTCAGCCCAAACACCCAGCCAGGAGTAGCTCCTGACTACCACTGTCTATCACCCCAAACCAAAACTAATGATTAGGAAGGAATAGAACAAATTGCTATATATCAAACAGTAGTTATGTTAGCAAAAGGGGTGTGTGTGTGTGTGTGTGTGTGTGTGTGTGTGTGTGTGTGTGTGTTGTTTTGCCTCTTTTTCTGTATTCTTTATACCATGATAATTTGAAGTATTTTTAAAGTGTGAGAAAGTTAATGTTTGCATATTTGACAGAATGGTGGTTAAGTTTTTGCATTGCATGCGGTCAACCCCAATTCTACCCTTGGTACCACATGGTCCCCTGTGTACCACTGTGACCCCCAGTGAGAGTAGCCAGCTTTCCCCAGGCAAATAATCCACAAGATTTTACTGTGAATTAATTCAGATAATAAACTGTTCTAATTGCCTGTCTTTCAGGTACAGACCTGACTTGATTTGGTCTGATGGAGACTGGGAAAGTACTGATTCTTACTGGAACTCTACAGGATTTCTTGCTTGGCTCTACAATGATAGCCCAGTCAAAGTATGTGATTGCATGACTTATCTCTGATTTATCTGTTTTGATCAAAGAAAGCTGACCTCTGGTGTTAAGACAGTGACAGCAGCAACATAAATAAGAATATAAACAACATATGGAGGGCTGGAGGGAGTACAAAGGTTAAGGCACTTGGCTAGCATGTGGCTGTAGTTACGACTCTTGTTGGAATCCCAGCATCACATATGGTCCCCTGAGCACTGCTAGGTGTGGCCCCAAAATAACAACAACTACTAAAATATCATTTTGGATAGTCGTTACTAAACTTCTAACAGAGCACTGTTAGGTGTAGAACATTAAAGAGAAAGAGATCCTCCAAGATAAAAGTGGTTTTTTGGAACTGGCCAGATTGTGGGGCAGAGGCTACTAGAGGTCTTCTTCTCTCCTGGGGTCCTCACACTGGGATCACTCAGACATGGACTCTGGAATGGAATCCTGCAGACCCTGTTCTCCCACTCTGGCTGTGATACCTTCTCAGCCTGAGAGGGCTGCTTGGGAGCTAGAACATATCAGGAAAGGATGTTTAGGAGATAATAGCCCCCTGTTCCTGGAACTGCAATCCTACACAGCTTACACCTGCACTTTCCACAGGGCTTGGAAGAGCTTAATGCAGCTGGCCCAACACCCTGCCTAAAGTTGCACCCTGGCCCTGTGATATTGTATGCTGTTTTGGGGGGTATGTGGTGGGGTGGGCCACACCCGGCAATGCTCAGGAGTTACTCCTGGCTCTGCACTCAGAAATTACTCCTGGAAGTGCTCAGAGAACCACATAGATGTTTGGGATCAAATCCGGGTGGGCCGCATGCAAGGTAAACATTACTCCATTTCCTAATGCTGTATGCTTTTCTCTGCTTTTTTTCCCCATTACCATTTACCCAATGTATTTATTTCAGATGTTATTTCCCTTGAAATCTCTTTTCTTCACTATGAAGACAAAGTTGTGACTTATTGATTGATATTTGACCACACCTGGCCTGGCTCAGGGTTTACTCTTGGCTCTGTGCTCAGGGATCACTCCTGGTGGAGTTCAGGGGACCATATGGGATGCCAGGGATCGAACCCAGGTTGGCTGTGTGCCAGACAAGCTCCCTAATTTCTTTGTTGTCTCTCCAACTCTGTAAAGGCAAGGTTTGAGACCTCATTCATTGTTCTGTCTTCAATCTTAAATGCCATCCAATTGCTTTTCCAATAAATATTTATTTGAAGTAAACTGATATGTAGAGATTCATATTTCTTCCTGGAAGTTCATTCTCTTTCCTGCCAGAGGAGACACTGTTGGCTCTGAGTTCCCCTCTTACATTCATCTCTAGGTAGTTAACTCTTTTGTGATAATCATGTCTCAACGCATCTCTGCTGGATTTATAATGGCAGCAACTGTGTTTATTTACCTTGGACACCCAAGTATAAATCCCACAGTAAAATTAAACATTTACACAAAGATGTGATCTCTGAGTCTAGCAAGACCTTAAAAGAAAGAAAAGAATATTTGATTAATCCCTGCCTCCTAGCTGTAGCTTTCCAAAACTCTCTGGGGGATGTGACCTTGGACAAAGATATTCTTCATTTCTCCTCTATTAGAGTAAGTGGTTTCCTGGATGGTCTTTGAAACAGTCCCTTCCAGATATGACATTACCTATCAGTAAACCAGGGTTTGTGAGAACTATTTTGTTTTGGGGGACCATACCCAGTGATTCCCAGGGCTTACTCCTGGCTCTTCATTTGGGGATCACTCCTGGTGACCATATAGAGTGTTGGGGAGTGAACGCAGTCCGCTATGTTCAAGACAAGCACCCTACCCACTGTACTATTTCTAAAGTCCCTATCAGCACTAATAACATTTTGGAGCTGGATATTTCATTGGTGTGAGGAAAGCTTATGCATAAATATTTAATAGCATCTCTTGCTGTTTCCCATTGGATAGCAGTTACAGTCTCCCCACCAAAAAAAAAAAAAATCTTTAGCTTACCAAATTCACATCCGGGATAAAAGGGGAACTGTTCAGAATGACTGTCCAGGCATGGTCTGTTTCTTGCTTCCACCTAGGCTCTTGAATGATCAGACTGTTGAGTGGTTTTATATATGTTGACCCGGTGCTCTTTGCTCCTTTAGGATGAGGTGGTAGTGAATGACCGATGGGGTCTGAACTGTTCCTGTCACCATGGAGGATACTACAACTGTGAAGACAAATTCAGACCCAAGACTGCACCATCTCACAAGTGGGAGATGTGCACCAGCATAGACAAGCGCTCCTGGGGCTATCGCCGCAACATGCTGATGTCTGAGATTACAAGCGAGGCTGAAATCATTTCGGTAGGAAACCTGAGAGCCAGTCATTTGTTAATTGTGAACTAGTAACGTGGTAGAAGCCCATTACTGGCCAGATGTAAATGTAGCTCACTAGAATCCTGCAGAGTCCTGAGTGCTTACAAAAACCTTTCCTAAGGAAATTGTTATCATCAGAGAAGGAAGTTTTATGTACAGAGATGTTTCTTCCAAAATTGTTTCCAGTTAGGCATAGAAGTGGTTTTCAGTTGTTTTTTGTTTCTGTTTTTGTTTTTTTTTTAACATAAAGGAATAATGAAGTAGGCAGGTTCATTTTCCTTAAGTGTTAAAATATCTATGACTGTAAAATAGGTGCATGATCCAAGGGTAGAAGATTGGGTAGGAAAAAGACTGGAAAGAAAAAAAATAAAACTTAAATAGTATTTTCTGCAATGTCTCTAGGTTACTCTACCTAAAATTTCCTCCTTTATGAAATTTTTCTCTACATAATTTGCCTTGAAATCCATGTGCATGTGCTCATAGTAAACAGATACACATACACACATGTCCCATTTCAGACTCCTTCCAGACTTATCTCTTGAGGGTCTGTTTTGCTAAAGAAGCAGTATATAAGTATGTGTATATATTTTGAGGGGATGTTTTGGGCTACACTCAGTGTTGTTTCAGGGCTCCATGCTCAGGGATCACCCCTGGTGGGGCTCGAGGGACCTTATGTGGTGCCAGGTTGGCCATTAGCAAGGCAAACATCCTGCCCAGTACTGTCTCTCCAGCCTCACTGGCAAGTATAAACATTTATGGCCTATCAGAAGTAGAGTGGCTCATAAACTCTCAGATTTCTTTCAGCTCACCAGTTTGCAAAGCAGCCACTCAAAATCTCCTGTCTCATCCCTGAATTCACTCTGAAGGGCTCTGCATGACACCTTCATGGCCAAGTGCTTTGTTCCCCTCCCCTGCTCACACTTGTACTTCTGATCAGTGTCCCTTCCCCTGTAGCATACAGCGCTATGGAGGGACAGTCCCACAGGGAAGTGCCCATGATCACTCCCTGGAATTTGGGTTAATACATATGTCCATCAGAGGCCAGAGCAATGGTACAGTGGGTAGGGTGTTTGCCTTGCCTTGGTTTGATCCCCAGCATCCCATATGGTCCCCTGAGAACCACCAGGATTAATTCCTAAGCACAGAGCCAGGAGTAACCCCTGAGCATTGCTGGGTGTGACCCAAAAACCAAACCAAAACAAAACAAAAACAACATGTGTTCATCAAGTAGGCAGGATATATCTGTTTTCTCATGTAAACCTGTCTTGCTTTCATAATGCTAAAAACAGGATTTTTTTCCCCCAAAAGGATAAAGAATTGGGGCCACAGAGATAATACTATAGGCAGGGCACTTGCCTTGCATGAGGCTGATCTGGGTTTGATCCCTGGCATCCCATATGGTCCCCCAAGACCCTCCAGAAGTGATTCCTGAGTTCAGAGCCAGGAGTAATTCCTGAGTATGACCCAAAAACAAACAAGCAAAAAGGGTAAAGGATATTCATATAACAGTGAAAGAATTTTTCCCAAGATTATTTTCCTTCTCAATATCTGTTTGAAACAGATATACCAGGCTTTGCATTTTTAGCTAGGATTTCATTATTTCTGTTCTCTCCAGGAACTGGTTCAGGCAGTAAGTTTGGGAGGCAACTATCTTCTCAACATTGGACCAACTAAAGATGGAGTGATTGATCCCATTTTCCAAGAAAGGCTTCTTTCTGTGGGGAAGTGGCTAGAAGTCAATGGAGAGGCCATTTATGCATCTAAGCCATGGAGGGTGCACTTGGAAAAGAACACAACAGTGTGGTAAGTCATGTCTTGTGTGTATGTTGGGACTGGACAATAATGACCCAGCCAGAACAGGCATCAAGAAGATGAATAATAGGGTTGGAGAGATTGTATGGCAGGGAGGGCACTTGCCTTGCATGCAGCCAACCCAGGTTCTGTTCCAGTCACCCCCTTTAGTTTCCTGAGCCCCTTCAGGAGTGATCCCTAAGTGCGGAGCCAGAAGAAAGCCATGTGTACCACCAGGTGTGGCCCAAAAACAAACAAACAACAAAGATGCGCATATTAAAAGTCAGCCTAGAAATTACTTTGAGGAAATCCCAAAGCCATTCTTTTGCTATTAAATCCTTTTGGATTAGGTACACAAATTCTGCCCCCCATCACCTATCCTTCCACTCCCCATCCCACCTCCACCCCGCACTCAGATTGAGGAAATTCTCAGCTACTATATCTTCCATGCACCATTCTTCCCCCTTCTAAAATTTTTTTCAAGGAGAGGTCATTCCTCTTGATTTTGTCAGATATATTTCTTAAATTGTCTCTATTTCTTTAAATCTCTTTTCTATTACCTTTTCTTTATTGATGATGTCCTGTGCCTTGTATTCAAGGTCACAGATTCAGTTTTTGGCTTCTTCCATTCTTCTGCTGAGTCCTACTCTATATTCATTAGCTCCTTTGTTTCTGTTTGAATGAGTTTTTTAATCTTTACATCAATCTTTCTTCAAGTTTATTGATTCTCTCTTCCAGTGATTTCCTCAGGTCAGTAAGCAATGAGTCAATTGTTGCTCTGTAACCATCCTCAGACAGTGTAGAAAGTCCTGATGTAGTTGAAGACTTTCCTAGGTTTTTGTCCCCATCTGTTGATGCAGCTAAATTTATTCTTCTTTTGGTTTGGTTTGTTTCACCATTCCTGGTGCTTCATGGGAGCTCCAGGTTCCAGCTAGCCTGAGCAGTGAGCTGGTGTTTCTATTCACAGTGCTAGTCTAGTGCCTGTGACTCTACTGACTTCTGTCAGTTACAGATCTTGTGAGAGAATTCCTTACATGCTTTCAAGGTCAAACAGCTGTCTGTGGCTCTGATCTGTGTGCACCTGGATCACAGTAGGCAATCTGGGTCACCTGTGTACTGTAGTATCAGGTCTAGCTGCTATTCCAGCCCAGAGTTCACAGTTGCCAGTACCTGTCAGTTGGTTTAGTGTATACAAGAACTTGGCCAGTAACTGAAGTTTGTGGTCATAATACCCAGTAATGGCTCTTCTGCAAGCTGATCTTTGCAGCTATGGGAGGATTTGTTTGTTTCTTTCATTTTGGGGTCACACCTGGTGGTGCTCTGGGGTTACTCCTGGGTCTGTACTCAGAATCATTCCTAGCATGCTCAAGGGACTATATGGGATGCTGGGGATTGAACCAGGGTTGGCTACATGTAAGACATGTAGCTGTATGCCAGCATGTACTATTGCTCCTGCCATATGGGAGGATTTTTTTCATTTGCCAGTAGCAGTTCCGGGATCTTGGCTCAAAAGTATGGGACTCATCTTTCAGCTCTTTTCTTTTCTTTTTTTATTTTATTTATTTATTTTTGGCTTTTTGGGTCACACTGGCAATGCACAAGAGTTATGCCTGGCTCTGTACTGTGGCGGTGCTCAGGGGGCCATATGGGGTGCTGGGAATAGAACCCAGGTTGGCTGCGTGCAAGGCAAACGCCCTACCTGCTGTGCTATTGCTCCAGCCCCCAGCTCTTTTCTGCTATCTGAATCACGTTCTGGACTGGCTGCTTCCAGCTGTCGCCCAGGGACAGTTGCACCCTGTCCATGCTGGGGAACTGCCAGTTCTTAGTGTGACAAGTGAGTACAGGCAAAAAAAACTCTAAACCTCTGTGGGGTCTTTGCACTCAGTGTCTTAGGTTGGAAATCAGGTCTGGTACACACACATTAGGGAAGCTTCCTTTAGTTTTGAGCCAGCTGTGGCTATAAGCCTGTCAGATTGTATGGCAGCTTGAACCGTATGTGGAGCCCAAAGCTGTTTACTTTGTAGAGTGGAGTGAAGCCCAGGCTACCACCAGTTGGGCAGGGCCCGCCGAAGGCCAGGAATGAGATCAGAGTGTGTTTCTGACTTGGCAAGTGTTGCAATAAAACTGAAGATCTGGAAGTCCTGTGCATTCTGTACCTTCCTGCCTTAGGTTGGCATTCTATGTCCAGTACCAGCTTGCCAATCCCTGATCTTTTTCTGTCTCTGCTTCTCCCATTCCTCCACCCAGAGGAAGCATTCCTTAAGTCCAGATTTGCCCAGAATTCTGTGTTCTGTAGGGTTGAGTCTCCCCGAGATGATGGCTGTTTTCTCCACTGGATTTTCACAGAGACACCTTTCATAGGTTTATGTATTCTTTGCTTTGATGCCATAGGAGCGCATGTATAGCTTCCATTCTTTTTCAAGAATTAAAAAAATTTTTTTGGTTGTTTTTGTTCTTGTTTTGTGGCCATACCTGGTGATGCTCAGGGGTTACTCCTGGCTCTGCACTCAGGAATCACTCCTGGGGGTTCTCAGGGGAACATACGGGATGCCAGGGATCAAACCTGGGTGGGCTGCATGTAAGTCAAATGGCCTACCTGCTGTACTATCTTTTCAGCTACAGTTAAAATGTTAATAAGAATAAAATGGGGAGAGGGAACACCTGGTGGTGGTCAGGGGCTACTCCTGGCTCTGTGCTCAGGGGTTATTCTTGATGGTGCTCAGGGAACCATGTAGTCCTGGGGATCAAACCCAGGCCCCAACATGCAAAGCCTGTCTCAGTCCTTTGAGGTATCACTCAGACCCAATCAAATAAAAGAATTCTAAAGGAAACACACATCCCCAACTAAAAGACAGCACTGAAAAGAGTCTCCTAGAGCATCTCCTTCCTGCAGGCCTAACTGGCACAAACATGTGGCATTTCCTAGTAGCAGTAGGAGGGTCAAGGATTTGGGGTTGATGGATAAAGGAAAAGAGATGACAAAATATGTAAGTTTGTGTCAAGGTGACAAGCTAGGTGTCTTTGACAATGATCTTTCTTTTCGCCTAGGTACACCTCAAGAAAATCAGATGTTTATGCCATTTTCCTGCAGTGGCCAAAAGGTGGAATCTTACAACTAGAATCCCCCAAAGTTACCTCAAGCACAGAGGTAAAAAGATTCAGTCCTTTCTGATATTATTTATTAATTATTTCTCCTCATCCTCATCCTCTTTCTCCCCCTCTACCTCTCCACCACCACCACCACCCCCATCTCCCACTCCAGGCCTCACACATGCAGGGCATGTGCTTTGCCACTGAGCCATATCTCTAGCCCTGAGATTTAATTTTTTACTAAGGTATCAGCAGGTCTCTTTCTTTGTTTCTTTCTACTCCAGGTTTCACCATATTCATTCCCTTTTATTTTATTTATTTTTGCAGTACTCGGAATTAGACTTGGGCTTTCACACATGCCAGGCAAGCACTCTACCACTGTGTTCCATCCCTGGTTCTTATTTGATTCCTTAGATATCCATCCCTGCCCCTCCATGTTCTGGTTCTATTCTGTACTCATTAATGCATTCATATTATTTCAATTTCCCTTCTGCTCTCTGCAGGTAAAACTACTGGGAGTCAAAAAACAAGTGAAATGGACCAAAGACTCCACTTCTGGTCTCATCATCAATCTGCCTCACAAAACACCCCCTATTCTCCCGGTCACCTCTGCATGGACTATAAAACTGAAAGGAGTGTTGTGATCATGGATTTTTGAAAGGAAGAGATATGTCCAGCTGTTCGCAGCTTTGATTTTCTACTTACAGCAACATCATTGAAATAAACAACTCTTCTCTACCTAGAGATAGTTTTCCAACACATTATAATCACGGAACGGAGCTTATTAAAGTGACATATCAGTGTGTCAAAAATCTGATATCCATTGCTTGCATACCAACAGAGGAAGGGACTGCACAATTAAACTCTTCAATTCATCAATTTCTAATTTTGGAAATTCTCTAACAGTAGAAACTTCCCTCCACTCTCTGTCTGCTAACTTAATAGGGCCCTCAATGATAAAGAGTAAGCCAAATCACCCTGTTGTCCATGGTAGAAAGTCAAAGTTTGACTACCTCAATCATGAGTTGTTTACTCAGCATCAGTTGTGACCGACATCCCCAGATCCTAAAGAACAGGAGAGCCTGGTGGGGAAGGAAGAAGCTTCCTAAGCTACTATCAGGCAGCTCTTCAGAAATTTCCAAAACAAACTAAGCATGCCTCAATTTCAGTCTTTTTAGAATGGTTCAATTGAGAAAATTACCATGATTCTGCTTTTTAAGATATAAAATAAATATGTATGTCAAATGACTTCTACCAAAAGCATATTGTAATTTTCTTTTTCTAGTTTGTACAGACTGCTTATAGCTTTTGTTTCTATTTTACTCAACACCCCTCCCCACCAAAAGAAGCCTGCCAAATCTCCTAAATGCAGAACAAAGGATGTAATTCCTTTGTTTGTTTTCAACTATAATCTGACTACCAATTCAGTCAGTAATTGTTATAGATTGATAAAATTTTCTATTTTTTAAATTTAATATATTTAGTAATATTTACCCAACAGTTAAGGAATATCTAACTCTTCTCAAACATATATGAAACATTTATAAATACAAATGTCAAAGAAGCAATATCATGGACTGTATAGTATAGTCTACAACATAATTCAAGAAAAATAACATTAAGGAAAAAAGATCTTGTTTGGAAATTGTTAAACATTGTTAAACATGCTTCCCCCTCCCCCTTTCTTTTTGGGTCACACCCAGTGATGCACAGGGCTTACTCCTGGCTCATACACTCAGAAATTACTCCTGGCAGTACTCAAGGGACCATATGGGATGCTGGGAATCAAACCCAGGTCGGCCGCGTTCAGAGGAAACTCCCCACCCACTACACTATCATTCCAGCCCCAACATGCATTAACTAATTCATTGATCAAAGAAGTCATGAGCGGGCCAATTAGAAAATACTTAGAGTGATAATGAAATCCTATGAATGAAAAAAAAAAAACCTAAACACAATGAATGGAAATTTGTCAGTTATAGGGGCAGGAACGAGGCTCAGTTGGTGGAGCACATCTTGCATATGCAAGGCCCTGGGTTTGATCCTTGACCCTAGACACTGCTGACTGTTTCCTCCTAACAATATAAACAATAAATACATTTGGGGGGGATTAATTTAATTTTGTGTCTCACCCAGCAGTACTCAGGACTTACTCCTGGCTCTCTGCTCAGGGATCACTTCTGACAGAGGCTCCTGGGGCCATATGGGGTGCTGGGGATCAAAGTGGGTAAGAGTGCAACGCAAGGGCCCTATACACGTACTATCTCTCCAGCCCCTGTTTTTCTTTTGTTTTATATTTGGGGTGGAGTGGCCACATCCAGTGATGCTCAGGAGTTACTCCTGTCTCTGCACTCAGAAATCACTTCTACCAGTGCTCAAGCAACCATATGGGATGCTGGGGATTGAACCGGGGTCAGCAGCATGCAAGGCAAGCACCTTACCCGCTGTACTATCGCTTTGGCTTGCCTGTTTTTATTTTTAAAATAAACTAAAACTATAAGAAGTTTTTAGAAAGGATTTGGCAGAAAGGAAGCACCGGGACTCTCAATACTAATCTACTGCACTAACAGATTATGTCTAACTATAATAACTATTTTGGAACTCAACTTACTGAACGCAAAATGCCAGGAAGATTTAGACCCTGAAATGTGGTTTATTTTCTTCAGTTCCAGTCATGTGGCAGGCAGCTATGCACATGACCCTGGAGCCATCTGCACACAGTTTGGTGATGAGGTGAGAAAAAAGGACCCTGTGTGCAAATTTGGAGGATTTGTCCTGCTGCATTCACCAAGATATAAGAACTGGCACCGCTGTTGCACCTCAAGGCACTGCTATAAGCCCTTCTTCCTGCTAAGGTGATTTCCACTGGATTTAAAGAGCTGGTGCCCTCCACACACAACCCTCTTCCCTACCCCCTTGAAAGATAGATATTAAAGACTAGGACATTTAAAAATGTACATGAGGAAAACTAGAAGTGACCAGGCATACCCAGAGAAAGGCTAGGAAAAGACCTGAAATCTTAAATTCATACCTCTGACTTATCCTCAGCACAGAAATGGCTTGAAACAATCAAAAAGGCAAAACTAACAGAACAAACCAAATCCAGCAAACCCTAGGGAAGAACAAATTTGATTTCTGGAGTCCCGTATTTTTAGATTAAACTGCCCAGTTTTTAACAGTGGCAATCAAAAGAATCACAGGGCTTGGGGAAATAGGGCATAGTTTACGGTGGCTGTTTTGCAACCACATAGTAATGGGTTCAAACCCTGATGTCCCACATGTGCTAAGTGTGGTCCAGGGCACACTGTTCTCTGTGATACCTACCACAGGCAATTCCCAGTTGCACCACAGAAAGGGGATGCAACCCCTGGAGGGTAACACAACTGAAAAGTATAAATTCCAGAGCCAGAGTGATAGTACAGCAGGTAGGGCAATTGCTTTGCATGCAGACCATCTGGGTTTTATCCCAAGCACTCCATATAATCCCCTGAGCACTGCCAGGAGTGATTGCTGAGTGCTGAGCCAGGATTAAATTCTGAGCACCACCAAGTAGTACTGTAGCACTGTCCTCCTGTTGTTCATTGATCTGCTCAGGCGGGCCCGGTAACATCTCCATTGAGAGCCTTGTTGTTACTGTTTTTGGCATATCAAATACGTCATGGGGAGCTTGCGAGGCTTTGCGGGTGGGATACCCTCGGTAGCTTGCTGGGCTCTCTGAGAGGGGCAGAGTAATTGAACCCGGGTCAGCTGCATGCAAAGCAAACACCCTACCCGCTGTGCTATCGCTCCAACCCCACCAGGTATGGCCCAAAAAGAAAAGCATGAGTTCTATGACCTTGAAGTGCAGCTTCTAGGGAGTACTTGTGTGAGCGCCACAACCCTATCCTGGAACAGCTAGGAGTGTGAGCTTTGGCCATCATGTGTGATGAGCATTGAAGCCAAGTGTGCACTGCAACCTGATGACAAGCCTAAGTGCAACCCTGGGTGATCAACAATGACAACAGGAAAGGGGAAAGGAAAAGAAAGGAAAAGGGAAGAGAAACTTAAACACAACTTGGGGCCAAGGAGATACTCAAAGAACTGGACCACAGGCTTTGCATATTGGGGTCTTGGGTTTACTCCCTACCACCTCATGATCCCTGAGCACCACCCAGGAACAATCCCTAAGCACCAAACCAAATAGCCTCCCAGCACTGATAGTTGTGGTTTCTAAACAAATTATAAAAATTTGTTGTAGAGTTTTTGTTGGTGTTCTTTTCGGCCACAGGCAGTGCTGCTCAGGCAGCATTCCTGATGGTGCTCAGGGGACCACATGGGGTGCCAGTAATCAAATCTGGGTCAGTCACATGCAAGGCAAGTACCCTGTCTACTGTACTGCCTCTTTACCCCACCTCCATTTTTTTTTTGATCACCTGGAGGCCAGAGAGATAGTACAGCAGGTAGGACACTTGCCTTGCATATGGGGGACCTGAATTTGATGCCATGGGAATATGGTCCCCAAACATCGCCAGGAGTGATTCTGAGTGCAGAGCCAGAAGTAAACCTTGTGCAACGCCAGGTGTGGCCCAAAAACCAAAACCCCAAACAAAACAAAAAATTTAATCACACAATACACAAAGAAATGGAATATATGACCCATTCAAAAGAAAAAAGTAAATCTGACCTGAGAAAGACCTGATGGCAGGTAACTAGAGAGACTAAAACCATTAAAAGATGCTTAGAAAGGAATGAAGGGTTACAAAGATAGCTCAGAGGACTGAGTGCAGGCCTGGCATGTTGGATCACCAGGTTCCATCTCCAACATCACATGGTCCCTCAAACATCACCTAGAGTGACCCCGATTACAAGTCCAAGAGTAGCCCTGAAGCACCATGCAGGGTTTGGCCCAAGTGCCCCCTTCCACCTCCCATCCACCCCCCCCAAAAACAAAAAGCCAAGAGAGATGTGGAGAAAAGACAAACTTGATCTTCTTTATTGCTATTAGGGTTTTGGGTTTTTTTCAGTCTGTTTTAATTTGGGGTGGTGGTGAATGGGAGTACACTCTGCAGTGTTCAAGGGCTATTCTTGGCTCTGTGCTCAGGAATGCCCTCTTGCTGGTACTTGGGGGAACCATAGGTGGTGAAAGGGCTTTAACCAGGATCCTGTGGATGCAAAATTCCTTTTTCTGCTCCAGGGTCATTGTCAAGTGTTTTCCAAGGTTTTGTAGTGTATGTGGATCCAAAGTCTTGGTCATAGAGGCAGCTTAAAAGGCTGACCATGTACCTAGCTTTGATGCAGGTGCACAGATATGATCCCGGGCACTGCATGGTCCCCCCAAATATTGCTGATAGTGACCCCTGCCCCCAGACAATGAGTCAAGAGTAGCCCCTGAACACTGCTAGAGAGTTCTCCAAAACCAAAAACAATTAATGTCCTATACTGTATGTAGATCCTGCCAATCTCTCTTCCATTTTAGGAGATTCCCTTTCTACTCCCTGTTCCCCAGTAATTCTATCTTTCTGAGTGTATTTCAAATAATCCTAATCACAGCATACAGTAGGAAACACATTTTACATGGCAACCTCGTTGACATGTATAAGAAAAATGTGCAAAACTATACTTTTACCACTTACATGCTGCACTCTAAAGTTGCTATATTGTTCCTCACAAACAGTAACGAGGGGCTGGAGCAATAGCACAGCGGGTAGGGCGTTTGCCTTGCACGCGGCCGACCCAGGTTCTATTCCCATCATCCATATGGTCCCCTGAGCACCGCCAGGGGTAATTCCTGAGTGCAGAACAAGAAGTAACCCCTGTGAACTACTGGGTGTGACCCAAAAAAGCAAAAAAAAAAAAAAAAGTAACAAGTTGGAGAGGACAGGGAGTAGATGTTTGACTTGACTAGGTAATGCATACGGTTCCCTTAAGCACCACCAGAAGTCAGGTGTGGCCCCCAAACATAAAAAAAAATTTAAACAACAACAATAACAAAAACCAACAAAAACATTGGTGCCTAATAAGCAGTTATTATGATCAATTAATGTGACACAACATGCATTTAAAAACACTTAGCATTTCATTTATTTACCTTAGGATCTTTGCATATTTAGTTTATGTTCTGTATGGAGTTTTTTTTATTCTTTTAACCTAAATGGTTTTTATTAATTCTTCAAGATATGTAATCAAAAGATACTTTGCTTCTGTGTGTTGATTGCCTGCAACTGAACTCTGAAGATTTGGGTGAATGAATTAGGCGCAAAATTTGCAGAACAGGGCATAGTAGATCTTATTTTAACAAAGGTAGATATATTATTACTTTTCTTATCATTGATGTCTTTCTTGCCCCATAACCCTGATGCTAAACCCATGAAGTCAGAGACTGGTTAATTTTTGTTCATCTCTACTGTACAGCACTTTGATTTGGTTGATATATATAAGAGCTCATTTTTTAAAAAGGGAGTGGGGGAATGGTTGGAGAGCACATATCTTCCAACTTTTAGTGGAACTCCAACACAGAAGAAAAAGGGGCCATGGAGATCACGGAGACAGTACAGCAGGTAAGGTGCCTGCCTGGCACACGGTTAACCCCAGTTTGATTCCCGGCACCCCATACGGTCTTCCTAGTTTTGCCAGGAGTGTAATCTTTGAGGGAGGGAGGGAAACTGGAGACTTTGGTAGTGGGAAATGTACACTCGTGAAGGGACGGGTGTTAGGATATTATATGACTGAAATTCAATCATGAACAACTTTGTAACTGTATCTCTGATTCATTTTTAAAAATTAATAAATTTTGAAAATATATAATGCAATTCAGGCCAAAGGAGT